>VYZQ01018778.1:0-26821 GCA_013400655.1 Mystacornis crossleyi
ATGAAGGATGAAGAAAGCACATAAAACTTAACAGGAGTCTTATGAGAAAATAAAGTAACTGGTATGAAAAGATTTTAGAAAAAAACATATTTAAATTTAAAAAAACATATTTAAATTAAAGTAACATAGAGAAGATTTTAAAGTTTAAAATGGGTAGGTTAATGGTACTCAGCTATCTATAAAAACAGTGCATTTTAATACAAAATCAGCAGGATCATTCACATCACACAGTTTAAGTAACATCAAAATTCATCAATGCTGTGATGAAAACACATGAAGCATTAGAGAAGACAAAAACTTATCTAGTAAGAAATAAAATTAGAGTAGGCAGGAAAGTGATCTAGCTTGACTTTGTTTGGTTGGGTTTTTTTATAAAGACAAAATGTGAAAATGTGTAGGGAAGCTAGCCTAGACGAAGAGTTGTGTATCAACCTGCTGTGCCACACTGTCATACTAAAACAGATCAATTTCTATATATTCCAGAATACCACCTCAAACACTGATATGTGAACTGTAGAGATAGGATGCAATACAGTGAGGAAAAATTAGAAAAAACAGTATTTTTCGTATCATCCATTTGATGATTTTTGCTGTGACATGCAAATCCTTACATCCTTTTAACTTTTTAAATGCACATAATGGAACTGGGGAATGTTTAAAAAGGAACAGTGGATACATGCACTGTTTACTGATGCAGGCTAAAATGCTAGAATCTTGGATACAGTAATATATAGATGAAGGTATATTTCCAACTCACCCATGATATAAAAGAGTAAGACTCATAAGTGATAGATAGACCTTATAGCCCCAAATTTAAACATGGCCCTACATTTTATGAAATACTAAGACTTATATTTTTGTAGTTGTGACAAGTTAGAATGTAAGACTCTGACATTTTTGTAGTTGTGACATAAAGGCCTTTTGTGTTGAGATGCTTAATGGTTTTGAAGATAAAACCTTCAAAAATAGTTTTAGCAAAATAGTGCTATCTTTGGAAAAAAAAATGAAGGGGAATCACTTAGTCTGTCAACTGAAAAGACAAAACCATGTCAGAGAACTGAAAGATATAGGATGTGGAAACAAATTTTATGATTTTCCTGAAGGCAGATAAACATGCAAAAAATGTCACATGTATCAGAAAATAAATCCTATAAATTAATATGCACTGAACGTAGACGCATTAAATCCTAGTAAAACGCTTGTCGTAAACCTCTGATCCTCCTTTGCTTTTTTTATAAAGTTCAAGCAATGAATCGCTTCTTTGGTATCTATATATAAAGACAAGTCTCTAAAGAAACAAATGAAAGCATTGACCAAAGCATTAACATCAAACCTTTACATCCCTAATTGGCTTTTCCAACTTAAAATTCTTTGTGGAGATCAGGGAAATAAGAAAAGAGAAAGGATGTAAGGATTCACCCCATTAGGTCTGAGGAAAACAAGAATATGTCTCCCTGTTACAAAGGAAAAGAAATAATATACCTAGTAGAGTGAAGAAACTGGAAACCTTAAAAGAATAACTCTCTTTGCAATGCCAAGTTCAGTGTCTGTTTATGTCATTTGCCATATTATCAAGTGTCTTTATTGCAAAATTTCTCAGTGTTTCACCTATGAGCTGGTACACAGCAAGGTCTGTGCCAGATTGTCCTGTTTCTCTTCACTCCATTTGGGACTTACTCAACCCCAGAAAGTACTAAATAAATGTGCCATTTACCTGCAAGTAATGGCTGTTGATTAAAATCTGTTTGGCATGAGGGAATGGGGAAAAGGATATTTTTTTGTTGCAAGTTCATCTTCAGTAATATTAATTCTTATTTAAGGCCTCTTGTATCTAGGCCTCTGAATCCATCTTCTACTCTGGTACTAAATCAGGCAGCTATCATTGTAATGCTTCTGAAAAGAGTTCCTGACATCTATTAAAAATATTTTTTTATGATAGAGAGATAAAATGTCAGTCAATGGACAAAAATAGGATTGATCTGAAAATATGAACCAAGCTTTTTTGAACCATTTTTTTGTTCCCCATCACAACAAACTGAAGGTCACATAGAGAAAAACATTACAGCATAGCTGCTTTGAATTGTATTACGAACTGAAGTTTTGGATTTTTTTAAACTGACATTTGTGAGCTACCTGCTTGTGGTAATCTTCTTGCAAATTATGTCATGTCCCTGCAACACTAACATAATGTGAAGGAAAGAAGTGATAAAGCTTATCTTTATCCAGTTGTTATGCAAATTTACAATCAAAACAGGAATTTTAATGTTTAAAAATTTAAGAACTTGCCTAAAAAATAAGGCATTTAAAATCTTTCTTCTGAATTTTTTAAAGTCTTTTCTTTTTGAATTATAAAGATATTAGTACCACATGTGATGTCATTTTCAGCAAGGTGATTCTGAGTAGCAATTGCCTCAGAAATATCCTTTGCAATTTGTGTTATATTTAGTCTGTTTCTGTAAGCAGTCTTTCTCATACTTATGAAAAACCAAGTTAAATAGAGAAACAAAGATGTTTCTGAATCTGACGAAAAATTAGGAACTCAAAGTTCAGATACAAATTTGAAAAAAGTTTGGGCTAGTATTCAGGTAAATCATGGTTCTGAGAAGGAGTTTGTTTTGCAAACTTTAAACATCACTGTTACAAGCAAATAACATAAGTTCCACAGTGGGATAAGATCATAAATCTCAGCAAAACATTCCTGTGAGGATTAATAAGGAAACTTCCCTGTCCGACCACCCTGGATCCACTCTGGCAGTCATCTCACACCACCTGAGCTGGGACCCAGGCCCCTTTGCAGCTACACCCCCACACTCACACAGTCACACCAGGTTTCCTCACAGGCTCGACCCCAGGTTTTTCAAAGCCGAGTCTCAGAGGTGCAGATCATTTAAATAATTTAGTCCTGGTGCAATAATTAAATAAGAAATTAACAGCTCGAGTTGGGTGCCCCGGGCCCCCTGTTATGCAAAGGGTCTGCAGTTCCCAGCCTCTCACCTCAGGCTTGGCCACCCAGAGCTCAGCCTGCATCTGCACCCCGAGCTACCTGAACTGAAGGTATTCCTCAACACGTTTTTGCTGAATTTGATCTGGTATCAGAATACACTCTTTTTCAAGTTAATATTCGATCTGGAGGTAAAATAAGATAGTGTCATATTTTATGAGGAAGACTACTCAAAACTCAGAGACTGTCCTCTGAGCCAGATTTAGTAGCATTTTTCAGGTGTAAGTTCCCAGAACAGAGACGGCTAATGCCATTGGAGATTCCCTCGATTAACCCAAGTAGCCTCCTACTGACAGTCCAGAAGGCAAAATGGATCATTCATAGGTTTTATGTCATGCTTGACAGCTTCTTATAGATATCTTGGATACCTCAGGGCTTCTCAGAGGTCACTAAGTATTTTTGCATCAGGGGAACTAAGATGACCTTTATTGCTTTTCTCTCTCTAATCAGCTTTGAAACAGGAAGTAAAACACATTTGGGCAATAAGCAGTTCTAGTAATTGAGATGACTTTTAGATCACTCTTTTCCTTTCTGTTCATATTTATTCAATATTCCCATGTTAAAAATCTTGTTTAAGGGGAAAGAAAAAGATAATTTCTGCATAAAAAAAATAATTTATTGTTAGTGTAGTGGCTTTTTAAACAATCTAATCTAGGAAGTATTATTAGTTTAGGTCAAATAATTACATAAAAGGAAATAATGTCTCTATACAGAAAAAAGTTTCAATGATAGCAGTAATACAATTAAAACAGTTATAGACACACTTTATTTTCATGCTTTTTCTGGTATCATCCCTTCTCATGCTTCTCTAGGTCCTGGGATCAATTTCATTCTAGTCCTGGTGTAGGACTTCTTACAGTGAATTTTCAGCAGCAGGAATCTTTCACCAGGAAGAATATTGTTGATGTTAATGTTGAGATTTTCTTCTTCCTCATTCTAGTATTCACTAAGAATAATTTTAATATGTTTGTTAAAATGATTTCACAACTTTCTCTTTCTTCACTGATCTGCAACTGCATATTATATTTGAATATAATATCCATTATAGCTTTTAGGTATGTTAGATACTCCTTTTTTGTTTAATTTGCTAGCCCTAAAAACAGTTTTTTCCAGCTCCAGACGTGCAGGTCTGTAACTACTCATGTGTCTCCAGTGCCTTCCTGTATACAGCCTTTATCACCCCATTCCTGTGCTGCATCCCCACTTCTCTAAGCTTCTGCTATCACACCAGCTCTGTGTTTTTCTACATCATTATCTTAGAACAGTAAACACCTCATTCTTCATAAAAAACCACACCCTACTTGTCACTACTATGTCTATAAAACTGTGATTGCACTGTATAATGATAGGCAAAAAAAAATTAGTCATCGCCACCTCATAGAAGAAAAACTGCTCTTCCAGGTAAACCAAATAAAACAAAACTGCAGGCAGGTCAAAAAAAGTTCAGAAAAAGAAATCCTGAAAAACCTCAGTCCTAAGACATTACAAGCTTATTGCAAAACCTGTGGCCTTTACTAGTTCTGGGTATAGTGTATCACAGATCACAGAATTACAGTATTTTCAGAGAAAGAGTTATTATCTCACATGTAGCACTAATTTTAGATGCATGAAATGTCACCGACTAGAAATAAAACTCAAATTGTAATTTTTTTTTATCTTCATGAATGATTAGAATTTATGAAGGAATTGAAACCATTCATTAAAGAGAAACATATACCCAGACTATGGAACATAAAACACCCCAGGGGTTTTCTGAATCTGGAAAGTAGAAAAACAAGCAAGACTGCTGTTATCCTGGGCTGAGTCTACTACCAGAACAAGGGAGACTTTGAGATGGCTATTGCAGATGCCTTAGAGACATTAGCTTTCTTTGTTCTGTTGGTCTGGTTGATTGGTTTGTTGGTTTCCTAAGCGGTGTGCATCTGACAGGCTGTGAAATCCATCTGTACAGCTTATTTGAATCTAAGCATGGTAATATTTTTTAAATTTCTATTGATCAATCAGTAAAGATGCCATGGTATGAGAATATGGTTCAAAATAATGGTTTTCTTGTTTCTGATCTGTGTAAAGAGCTTTCACATATTAAAAAAGAAAAAAAAAAGGCAACTTATTTTGTTGGGGTTTTTTTCTCCTAATGCGTGTCATTTAATAGGAAATCTTGTGCTGTTTTGCCAGTGTATTTTTTGATGCCTTAAGCAACAAGAAGAAAACAGTATTGTGTTAAGACTACTGAATGTGTAATGGTGGATATTGGACAGCTCAGGAGAAATTTCTTTATTGAATTTCCCCCAAATTTTCTTGGGGTAAGTGGCTTAGCAGATGTGGGATGTATCTATCAAAGCTCACTGGTATAAAAGGACAGCAGGCATGGTTTTATTTTATTCTTGTCTACCTTTTTAATTCTCTTGTCACAAGGAAGTAATGAAATAAGTGTTTATTGAACATTCCATTAAGAGAAGGAATTCTGCCAAAACCTTGTATAAACATGTCAGAAGACAGATAATATTGTATCTTCAAATTTCTCCAGCTGTACTTACAATACAAAACCTGAAGTAGACTTCAGAACAGGTTTACAATACTTAAATTTCGTCTCTGTTTAAGTTGACATATCAAGGCAGGCCAGGGACTAATGCCTGACCCTGGAGTCATCTGGAAGAAACTTGTTTTAAACCCACATTGGCTCAATAGATCAGATTTGTCTTGGAGAGATCTACTTGGAATAAACCAAACCTGAGAGATGGACCCAAATTACTGTTAAGCAGAGTGGGCAATAGAACTTCAGGTATCGAATGATTGCGTGCCATGGACTGGTTGTTGGCCCTAAGCCTGAGTAGCACGGCATGGCTTACAGACACAGACCTAACCCTCCTGCCCTCCCAGCCAGGCTTGCCACAATGCACTGCTCATTGCAAATAGCCCTTAGCACGTGGGAATGACCAAGTCGGGGTCAAGCACTGTTTAGAGTGGTGGCTGGCACAAATTAAATGATGGGATGTGCTTTCCTAACACTTTAAAACTATGGTTTTAACAACTATGCGTATGTACCCATTAATATATGCCTTTTAACTTTCCTGGAATTGATACAGCCTTGCAGATTTGATGCTCAAGATTTATCCTTCCCCTTCTACATTTAGCAGTATAGATATACAGAGACCCATGCAATTTTTTACCCGCATTACTTTCATTGAATTGCTTGTAGCTTGGCCTAAAGTGTTCACAGTAGGCTTACAAAAAGACAAGCTGACACACTGCTGCATATCACAGTTAATTTTTTTTACTGACCTAGCAGACTGCAAGACTGAGCACCTGGATGCATATTAAGTCAGTGAACACGCTGTGAATCTGCCTTCTAAAAGGGATCACAGCTCAAACCTATGCCTTAAACAGATCCCAAGCTTATAGATAAACAATACAGAAAGTAATTATGCCCTAGACTCACATGTGCTTCACAGAATGACAAGCTTGCTGTGTTTAATCTTTGCTTAACACCGAAAAGTTTTCAACAGTTTGATTATAACTGCAACATGAGGCCACCATGAGCAGAAATAGATAAGCTATGATGCAGTTGTGGCCTCTCCTCTTTCACTGATGTTTGTCTATATCGTAAAGGCACCATGTGGCTTTTCAGACATCTGGTAACAGCTGACCATATTCAGGACAAGGACAGCAGGACTTCTGTTTGTCGAGATTGCAACACAGCACTAAAACAGCAAGGAGGAATCTTGAATTTTACTTGACTCTATCAAGTATTATCACCCTCCTCCTTTCAGAGTCATTCAAGTATTAAATGAAAACCAGAGCACACTTATGAATACATTGTTCCAATTCTGTGTGTGCTGTACAGTTGTTACACCAGAAACTGATTGCCAAGAGTGACTGCAGCCAACTGTAAGGGAACACACAAAACTATATTCACCATTTGTTAAGTAATTTAAAAAATAATAACAAAATTAAAAAAAAAAATACCAAACAAGTTTAAGGGTGACTAGAAGGACAAATTTCAGTGGATTTTATTCATAGATTTTGTTTACTGCTCTGGGGCATACTCTTACAAAATGTGCTATACAGAAAAAAGGAATTAAAGCAAGCCAGAATGGCTCAGGGGCCTCCCAGGGCTTTTAAAGTAATGTTTTAAAATTGTGTCTGGGAAGGGTAGCTTGGGATTCAGCATACACCTGTAGGCTGTAGCAAATTTAGGCCTAATAGATCTAAACCAATGTAAGCAAGCTAGTGCAGATAATGAATTTGCCTTCTGAACATGTGTTAGCAACAGATTTTCTAATGTATAGATGATGTAAATATACGTATGGTTAATAAAAAGAATAAAATTAAGAGACTGAATATACCTAATAACAGCATATGCGATGACATTAAGTACCATCTGTCTGTTCAAGAGCAAAATAATTTTTGGTTGTTATATTGGTTATGCATGAAGAGTTAGGGCTAAAACTTCTGTAGCATTTAAACAAATAAGGCAGCACCTCTCCTCCACTACTCCCAAGTACTTTTCTCACAAACCTGTAAGGAAGCGTGGTAGCTTNAAGAGTGACTGCAGCCAACTGTAAGGGAACACACAAAACTATATTCACCATTTGTTAAGTAATTTAAAAAATAATAACAAAATTAAAAAAAAAATACCAAACAAGTTTAAGGGTGACTAGAAGGACAAATTTCAGTGGATTTTATTCATAGATTTTGTTTACTGCTCTGGGGCATACTCTTACAAAATGTGCTATACAGAAAAAAGGAATTAAAGCAAGCCAGAATGGCTCAGGGGCCTCCCAGGGCTTTTAAAGTAATGTTTTAAAATTGTGTCTGGGAAGGGTAGCTTGGGATTCAGCATACACCTGTAGGCTGTAGCAAATTTAGGCCTAATAGATCTAAACCAATGTAAGCAAGCTAGTGCAGATAATGAATTTGCCTTCTGAACATGTGTTAGCAACAGATTTTCTAATGTATAGATGATGTAAATATACGTATGGTTAATAAAAAGAATAAAATTAAGAGACTGAATATACCTAATAACAGCATATGCGATGACATTAAGTACCATCTGTCTGTTCAAGATCAAAATAATTTTTGGTTGTTATATTGGTTATGCATGAAGAGTTAGGGCTAAAACTTCTGTAGCATTTAAACAAATAAGGCAGCACCTCTCCTCCACTACTCCCAAGTACTTTTCTCACAAACCTGTAAGGAAGCGTGGTAGCTTAATAAATTGAGACTCTGCAACCACTTTAGAAATCTCCGTTGCAGAGATCAGTCTTAAAGAAATTTAAAATTATATTATTGAGTTTACCCATTTAAGCACTAAATACAGATACAAATATTGCATCTGATATAAACATGTAACAGACTAGAAAACTGGTTTTGTTCATTACAAAATCACAGGGCTGAATTTCAAAGGATGGATGTCCTCACTAAGTACTAAAACTGTATTTGTGTGAAAACTTGAGTCACCCTCTGAATTGTAAGTAACTTTCGGAGTTAATCCTCTCAGATTCAAGGAGGATTAAACAGTTCTAACTATTTTCCATTAGTAAGGAGAATTCTGCTGAAACAGTTTGGGCCTGGGTTTTTCTTGGTTTTGTTTTGTTTTGATTTTTTTTTAACTTGCCCATAGGTATAGAAAATTACACTTATTAAGTGAGCAAGGGATTCAGGGTCTAGTCCAACTGTCAGTTAAGCCAATGAAAGTTTTGCCGTAGTTCTCAATAGTGCAAGATCAGGAATATTGCATTTAGTGTGAAGTAGGAATTAAAGCACAGTCTTAGCATTTCCATACAGGCTCCACCTGTGAAAGGCATTGTGCTGATACACAGCATCCTTTAGGTTCCCTTACATTTCTCTGAATAAAATGTACATTTGTCTTGGTTGACCAGCAATTGAACATAAGACACTAGGATTAGAACTGGATCTCAATTTAAAAAGGCACTACTGATATAAAATTGTCCCTATTTCTGGCAGTTTTAATTAAAAGAAAGAAACTCTTTGCTGTCTCCCCTCAGAATTACTTTTAATTGTATGAGGTTGTAGCAAACTGCCAGAGTCTTCATAGAAAAGCTGAAACGTACTGAAACACTTAAACTCCATATAATGTCATTAGGCTAACATCCAGCTGGACAATGGCATCTTTTTAAATACAACAAATTAAGGACATTGGTGGTATAAAATCTACAAGGAGATGTACCATCTTCCATCAGCCACTAGGAATTGCGAAAAATACTAGGCAGTTTTTTGAGCATGCACACCCTACTTGCAAACCTTGTCCTGTCCTTCTTAAAAAGAATAATTCATCCTAAAGTGTTCCAGAAATGCATACAGAGATGTGAAGAAATTCCCTTAGTGGCTAAGAGGTTACTGAAGTGTACTTTTTTTATCCTTTTGAGACCCCTGATATGTTTGTACTTCTTCTCATGCTGCATAGACATTAATTCCAGTAGTGTATTCTGTCCAAGTACTTGTCTGCTTCATATTCAAAGTTTTTTCTTGAAGGTAATTGAACTAAATAAGAAAAGAATTAAAAGGATAAGTCCGCTATCAAAGAAATATTTTTGGAAATATTTTTGTAATATTACACATTAATAATGTCCAGAAGTTGTTAATGTCCTTCTAGAAAATAATTCCTACTACCTCAAATAAATTCAAATTAGAAGAATGAACAATTAAAAAATAAATATGGAAAAGTAAACAATAACATTTCTCAGACTTTTAATGTCCCCCCATCTCAGACTTTTCATGTCCAAACTTAACAATATCAGTATAATTGTAAAGTTTTAACATGAGATGAAAAACAGGGAGTTTTTTTGCAGATGTGAAGAAATATTTTTCAGAAATAAAATTGTACCTCATTTAATCTTCTCCATGGTAATAAAGTATCCTTTTTATTATATTGTATTTTCAATATGAAATATAGAAAGTCATAGGAGATGGTCTTTGACCTTCAATTTTTTATTATTCTTTTTATTTAATTTAATTTTAGATAGACATGAGAAACTAGAGCTTAGAAGGAAATCAAGTAACATGATGAAGTGACTCACCTGAGTCCATAAGGCCACAATAATGTGACCGCGTACTACATATCGATTGAAATTTACCTGTATTGACTCTTAGTCCAGGGCTGGACTTTTAAATATTTGCTGTCTCACTGCCCAACAAAATCTCTGTGTATAATGTGCATATAAAAACCATGTATAAATGGGCAAACAGTGCCATATGTGATTTTACTTATTCACCCAGAATTTAGGATTACGATAGAATAAAGAATGCTTTGAAATGCTCTATGTACTTCGTATGTGTCTCATAAATTAATGGAGATCTATTTAAATACTGGTTTAGGCATCTTAAGTATTTTAGTGGAACAGTTTTTCTTTTTGTTCCCCCACTTGTTAATCCAGGTGCCGCAGTATTTGTGAACCCAGATGTCCACAGCTCAGAAGGATCTATAAATTTTCTGATAATGTGCTAAAACAGTGATTATTTGCATTACAAACCAAGTCTTTAATGCAAAGACAACTACTTCATAAATAAACAGCATAAATAAATGCATGTCATGTATTGGAGGGTTTTTTTCCATAACTAAACATACATTAATATATACTTTAATGAGCATCATTTTTATAAGTCTAAATCATTATCCATTTTGTTTTGATGATAGGTTGTTTAGTCAGTTTACTCTGTAGTGCTCTTAACAACGGCACTGAAGAAGTAAGGCCTCATTTGCCAATGTACATATGTAGGTACGTGCTGATTATATGGGAGTATATATATATTTATAAATCTCTCTGTGTGTGTGTATCACCATGTATTTGTAAACTTCTTCATACATCTATATATGTGAGCAGAAGTATATAAATAACCAGATTCCTATACATATATGTACGCAACACATTGCAAACATTTAAATATTCTAGATCTGCAGCAAACATGATCTTTCAGAATATCTTAGATTGTTCTGTGGTTCATATAAAAACAGTTGATGGTCTTCATCTTTACATTCTGAAGCAGTGTCCATAACTTGCACACTCAAAGAAACAAGAGCACTGACACCCTTGTTAGTAATCTTATAAAAAAATACTTGTTCAAAAAGAATTACAAACTGAATCCAGCCTGTATAACCTTAGGCCACTGAGACAAGAGCCTGGGGCACTTACCTGTCATGTATCCCTTTACACCTCTAAATCCCCACAGTAACAGACCATCTGCACCCATAATCAGATGGCCAGACTTTAGAGCAATACACCTTGTTTATAAAGGGCAATTCTAATTTACAACCACCTCTATTTTGGGAAGTACTTTGGGAGCAAACCTCTGATGCTTTCAGATCAGCCATCTGTCTCCTCTCTTGCCAAGTTACCTCTAGGTTATGCTCTTTCCCCTCCTCAGCATATTATCCTGTCTCTTGCACACTCACATAGAGGGACTATCAAGAGAAAGGGCATTTTAGCAGTTAAGATGTGCAAAAATTGGCCTAGAATATATGTTTAGATACTCTTCTGAGCAATGGTTTCAACAATGGGATGAGGCAGCTTTAGGCACTTTCTACTATGGTATTTGCTGCTTCTTGTGGCCCTGATTATCAAGGGGAGAGGTGGTGGTACAGGGACAGAGCCTTTGCACAATTAAAAGCGTCCACACTACCCACCTAGGTCTGCACTGTGGGGTTCCTGAGGGATGGAACATTCCTGTTTGTCCCTGAGCAACTCTACAAACCCATCAATTTGCCTGCAAGCAGCTCTTCAGAATAAATCATCTTTCTTTCGCTGCAAGTTGCTGCTGCATTCCAGTGTTCAAGAATGGTCTACCAGAGAATTTCATGCCAGCTTTACCCACCTGCAAAGTGCCTTGTCTTGATGATAAACTCATTTTACACAAAGCTGGTTGGTACACAGAAGTGTAGTCATTAGGCAAATCCAGCACTTTGGAACATTCACTTCCTTAAAGGCAAAGTGCCCAAACCATGGCAGGATGTTTGCTGTTCCTGCTGTCTTTATGTGTGCTGATATGTTGCAGAGGTGCAGCAAATTTTGAACAGATAACACAGGCTAAATTAATTTATGGAAGAATATGAAACAGCACAGAAAATTCAACAGAACTCTAGACAGTATAATGTATCAGTGCTGTAAGCACATACCCCATCCGTAAGTGACAGAATCCACAAGCACTGGAATACCTACTGCACTAGAAAGGATGTTAGTGCTTATGTTTCTGGAAAGAAATACAGGAACACAGGAATAAAATACAGAGATTTAGGGAAAAGATGGTTAGATTACATATTTTGATATTTGTAAAGAGGCATGAAATAATTTTTGCTGCCTTTCTTCTGCAGTTTGATAGACCGTGACCATTGTAAAACTAGCTTCAATACAATCCATTACAATCCAGACATCTATGCTGAAAATCTGTTAGTCTTCAAAGTAACACAGTAAACAAATTTCATGTTAAATTCACATTTGTATCAGCTACATAATATAGCAAGCAAAGGGAAAAAAAGCTGAAGAATACCTTTAAGAACAGCTACAGTGAGTGGATTGAGCAGTCTGAATACTATTGATAGAATGTTGAAAAAATAGAAGTCAGCATAATCACGTCAGCTCTGGGAATATCTAGCATTTTTTGTTTAAACAGACCCTAAATCTCTGTAGAGAAAATCTGTGAAATGGTACTAGGGCAATGTAAATTTTTTTTAATAAAATATTTCACATGTTTCTGAGGAAATACCTGAATATTTATAGTTATATTATTATTCACTATATACATGAAATATTCAGATGAACTTGGTTTTATTTTCTGTAGTGCTCGCATCATCTAATTTAGGCATCAGTTTCAAACACCATCTTCTGTACGATGGGTGTCAGGGTGTTCTGAAAGAATAACATCTGAATTGTTCTGTTAGCATCACTGACTGAGAAATCTACCTAGTCCTCATGAGACTGAGGCCTCATGAATTCACAGCCTTTATAAAACAGCTGGGATTGCTACTTTGCATGACTCTCTGTGGTGGTGCACCGTCATTCCCCTCAGTGGTGCTATTGTAAAAATCAAACGTCCAATGAAGACAAAACAATTATTGATGTAGCTTATTTTTGGATAAGGAAATAGATGTTCATTTCGGAAACAATTGCATAGCTGGATGAAGCTACTAGTTTGTACCTTCCTACTGAAACTTGACGTGTATTATCTCTGATCTCTCTGTTTAAATGAAATGGGTTCACAAAGGGATATTATATAAATGGTTCAGTCCTGTGTACAGATAACCCAGACACACCTCCACTGCTGAGAGATGTTACCACCCAGTATGTCTCAACCAGACTTGATTTAGAACTGCTAAAATGTTCCCAATGCTTAGTAAAAATCCAAGTGAATTCAAAACTTTTATTTAAAATGTTTGAGCTGACCTGACCAGACAAGGAATACATTCTTCATTATTATCAGCAACTAAAGTTCAGACACTGTTGCAGTGGGGTGGCTGCAACCTTTCCCTGGGAGACAGCCTTGGCCCGTGGAAGAATCAAGGAGACGATATTTGATAGATGTTTTCAGATTTTATTCCCCCTGGCCGCACATGGCCGGAGCCCGGCAGGGACTCCGACAGCGACTGCCCCCAAGAACAGCTCTAGTACAACTGCCCAAGAGTGCCATGGACACCCCCTAAGTACAGAACTCCCGCGGGCTACATTCAAAGTGACCAATAGGGGACAGGATTTTAGGTACACGTGACCAAGGGAACAGGGAGAGAGAAACCCCAAACATCCACTCATGCCCACCTCCCCCACGGGGAGCACCTCTTCAAGACACCTCTTACTCTCCATTGCAAAATTTCAATTCCTGTACCAAGAGTTAATGAAAATGGGGAGGGGGGAGGTTTGATCCTTTTCTTTTCCTTTTAAAATAATTTTAAAAGAATAGAACATTTTCTTTATCATCATTTATTTTCCTGTTAATCATTCAAAGAAACACTGAGATTTTGTTGTGAGGGTATTTCAAGAAAGTGGGAATTTATATTAAAATACGCTCCTTAAAGCAATAAATGGCTATGACAAGTTACATTTAATTCTAAGTCAGTGAGCAGGACATTCCTGGTCAATCCACTCTCACTCTGTTAAGAACCTGAATAGAGTTCATATGACTACTGAAGATGATATATTTTCAGAATGAGAATAAAGAAAAACAGTGGTTTGTTGTTTTGTTGGTTTTTTTTTTAATGAAATACAGATGCAATTCATGTCCCAAGTTATTTCTGAATGCCAAAAAATAATTCTCTGAAGTGTATTTTTTCCTGTATCCGTGAACCAGTTGAGTCAAAAATGAGACTTCTCTAACCTTTGTCTACTTTTAGTGCCACATTCTGTTTAAATCTTTCTGTGGTACCTAAACACTTAGATTATTTTCTTCCATTTTCAGGAAGCTCAAATTGGAAGTGCCAAATATTTTGATATAAGTTGTTCTTCAGGGAATTTGGCTTAAGAGTACTACTGGCATAGTAGAAAATATCTGAAATTCTGTTTTCCTGTGATTTTCTCTCCAATTTCACTGGTCAGAGATTCAAGAATTAAAGTACTTCAGATATGCTTCATATCAATATTAATTTTTACTCTTTTTTGGACCTTGAAAGTAATGTTTTCTGTTTGTTCTTTTTTTTTTTTTTTAAGTTTGCTATCAAAGAGCACATTGACCAATAAGCATTTTTACAGTGCAAGTGCCACATATAAGTTAGCAATCTATATGCAAAAGGTGACACAAAGTGACAAGTATTATGATCTTCTGTGATAAATGACTGGAAAAGTGTTTGTCCTTGAATCATAAATTCTTGCTGTCATATTCTACATTGAAAAATTTGAAAAGTTCCATTTTATGAGAAGCCATGTGCTATGGCATATGTATGAGAACAAACGTCCTTTATCCTTTCAATTACTAATCAGGAATTTTTTCCCCCATGAATTGCAATTTTGCCAAACCTTTAGGTTCTGAAACAATAATTTATCACCCTGAAGTCTTTAGACTAGATCTAGTTTCAGATACCTAAAATATTGAACGGAGTAATATAATTTTCCTTTGTTTATACAAAACTTTGTAAATAAAAATATCAATTTTTTTTCTAACACTAGAACTAGCATAATTTCTTTATGATTTTTAAAAGAATGTTGAGATACATTATTCTTGCTAAGCTGTAAATACACCACTGATTTTGAGTAAACACACACACAAAAAAGTCTGCTCCAGTTCTGGAAGCTGAACAAGGTAAGATTTGAAACACAAAGAGTCCACTGTAGACCTCTCCCCTTGCTTCCTGAGTAAAACTGAGGAATCATCCACATGAATTAGATCAAGGAAATAAAAAATCTGTCAGTTTTACACTGTAGGCACTAACACAAACTTACAGGCATCTCTCTGACTATAGCAGGAGCCAACTAACAGCCATAGCAGGCAAAGGCTGAATTGCTCATTGATTTCAGCCAACAGTGTGAAAAGCTGAATACTTTGTCTTGCTAACAGCTGTAGGTCTGTTTGTTGCTTGCATCTATAGCTTCATCATTTTAAATAACTTTCTTCTACTCCCTGGAAAAACACAGATTTTATTTTGCTTATATATACGTGCTAGTTTAGTAACATAGACCAAGCCCCTCCTGAACACATACAACTCACAATTTTCTGAGTTTTGCAGCTTAGCTGAGCTCCACAGAGCTTTCTAAGAGATGGCAAAAGGGGTATTCCAGATAGCAGGGCAAGCATGCTGCCAAATTTAAAATTATCTCTCCGAGGTATGGACAAGCTACGGCTTTCTGCCAAATGACTGTATGATTAACACAAAGAAAGCAATGTGTTTTTTCTCTAGACTCATTCTGAAATTTATCCTTTCCTGTCTGTCAAAACACAAACACAAACAGCTGAAAATATTGTAAGACAGACATGTGAGGAAAAGGCTTAAATTTTGGCCAAATTTTATACAAAGTCCTAAAATTAAAGTCTTCCAAAATCTCAAATAATGTGGGTATGGGCAGTCCTGTCATCCATTTCCTTCTCATGAAAATTTGAATTTTAGTAGGACTATTTTTTAAAATTTTCTTTCTCTAATGTATTAAAACACCTCTTTAATGGAAGGAACAAGGCAAGGAAGAAAAAAAAAATTAGAAAAATACATGGGGAGGGGGGTTTGTATTATCACAGATAACAGAAAGAAGGCAGCATGTTACAAAAAAGATTTGATTTCATCATAGTCATGTTCCCATGCAGCTACGTCCATCCTTGTTAGATATTCTCTAGAATATCTAAAATATCTAAATAGCTAAAATTTTAGAGTAGAAAGTAAATGTCCAAAAAAATCTGTATCTGATGTTTGTCATAGAATCATAGAATGATTTGGGTTGGAAGGGACCCCAAAGATCATTTATTTACAACCCCCTCCTGTGGGCAGGGACATTTTCCACTAGACCAGGTTACACAGAGTCCCATCCAGTCTGGCCTGAAACACTCGCAGGGATGGGGCAACCACAGCTTCTCTAGGCAATCTATTCCAGTGCCTCACCAGACTCACAGTAAAGAATTTCTTCCGAATAACTAATTTAAATCTATCAATTTTCAGTTTGAAGCCATTCCCCCTTGTCCTGTCACTACATGCCATTGCAAATAGTCTCTCTCCATCTTTCTTGTAGTCTCCCTTCAGGCACTGGCAGGCCACAACCAAATCACACAGAAGCCTTCTCTTTTCCAGGCTGAAAAAACCCTATTCTCTGAGCCTTTCCTCACAGGAGAGGTGCTGCATCCCTCTAAACAACTTGCTGGCCCTACTGATGACTCCATCCAACAGGTTCATGCCCTTCCTGTGCTGGGGACCCCAGAGCTGGATACAGTACTCAACATTTATGCTTAAACTTAAGTTTCTTTATATACTTCATCTAACACTGAAATACTAAGGCCTGAACCAAATTTGCCCTATAGGTGAACCTTCCAACCAAATGTTATATATATATATATTTTCTCATTAACAAAGTATTGTTATATGTGTTCATTTATAGCAAAAACATGTGTTTACCCTTCTGTATCTAGAAACTGGATAAGGCCACATCTGGCCTTATCAGTGGGGTATAGGATCAAAGACAACTCCCTTGGCTCCTCATAGAGCCCTGGCCAGGCTTTGGGAGAAATCCAACAGGAGAATGAGCCCATAATTAGAAATTATGTCAGCTTGTTTGGTTAACAGTATAGAAGCTGGGCTACTCTTACAGCAAATTGGGAGAACTTCATGGCCTGCAAAGGTGGATGCACCGCAGGGTTTCCCAGGTACCGTGAATGGTTCCCCAGTCCTTCGCTGTGAGCGCTTCCTCCTATGGCTGATGTTTCTTGGACTTGCATGATGGCAAAATATTGGGGAAACTGGTGATGTACAGTTCCCAGCTGGTGATGTACGGTTCCCAGTTACCAGGCATGGTTCTCCAGTCCTTCGCTGTGACTCTCCCACTCCTGATGTTTGTTGGACTTGGATGATGTATCTTTATTGCGGTAACTGCTGATGTAACTTTCTTAATCACTATAGGCTTCTTTCATAGTAATGATTACATGCATTGCTTAGCTTATCCTTCTGTGATTCATTGCAGTTGTACATTTGTCAGGTTCCACTGCGGTGAACTGCGAGGAGTTCTTTTAAAAATGGATGGTCGAGAACGGAATGAAGCCAAACGAGGCAAACCTTGTATCTGAGAACCGCTTACTGATAACAAAAAGGAGAGGGGAAAGGAGTTGCCCGAGCAGAGGAGGGCTAGAAGAGACAGAAAAGAAGAAAGGAAAATGGAAAAGGACTGGGGGAGAGGAGAGAGAGGGGGCAGAGACAGAAAGAGGGTGCTACCACCAGCAAATCAGGGCAGTGCTGTCGGTGCCCAGGCGTAGGAGGGGGTGTGCAGGCTGCCTGCCTGCGGCCGGGCTGGGTGTTAGCGAGCCTGTGCGGCTCTCAGAGGGTGGGGCTCCACAGGTGCGGCTCACGCAGCAACGGCACTGGACACGCGGTGAGTGGGCGCTCAGGTGGGAGGACCAGGACCTGGACAGGGTCGTGGTGACCAGCTGGATCAGGGCGAGTGGTGATGGCTGGATTGGTGTGGTGGCAGAGTTGGATGCAGACAAGGACTTGGGGCGAAGTGGCAGGAAGGCAGGCAGGAGCACAGGAGGGCAGGACAGGTGCAAGGGCGAGCCAGTGAGGGCAGGACAGCCAGAAGGCAGGCAGGCTGGGGCCAGGGCCAAAGAGGGAGAGAACGGGAACAGCGAACAGCAGCGAGCCCCAGAGAGCAGCAGTCAGCCCTGATGCAGTTGGTTTTTATACCCCCCTGGCCCTCCCAAAGTCTGCCTGTTAGCAGGGATCCATTGGTCCAGTCCAACCTTCCTGTGCCGTCCATTGGTGGAGGGCTCCTCACAACCTGGCTGGAGAAGCCCCTCCACAGTGTCTCTTACAGCCTGCCTCGTGTGGGGTGTTCCCAGGTGAAGACACCCCAAAGACAAGGCTTTCCCACTCCTGGCTGCCTCCTGCAGGTGGCACATGTGCACCCTTCCTCCACATGCCTCTGAAAACCCCGACAGCCAGAGCTGAGGCAAACTAAAATGGCTGAACTGGCTCCTCACAACATTTTAATAAATCACACTGTTGCTAAAGTTGGTGTCTGTGGCTTTGTCTCTGATCCTACCTACTGGCAAAACAAATACTAACAAAGTGCTGCAAAAGAAATATCATTTTCATCAAAGAGCGACTGTTTCACTTGGAAATATTAATTTAGTAGCAGAATAACCCTGATTTAGGGGAATACATCTTGGATTCATTAAAAAAGGGGAAAAAAGGAGAAAAAAAGGAGAAAATATCAAACATAACAAAAAGAAACACAAAAGAAATTCAGTTCTTTTTATCAAGGGAAATAAGAAAAAAAAGATAGACTGAAAGTATTTAGAGATCGTAAAAGATAATCCTGTCTCCCACTCTTTTGATTTATTTCCCAGAAGCTGTGGTCAGGTACAATTTTTGCTATTGTTTTAATAAATCAGACCTATCAGTTCACGTCAACTCTGATTTACCAAAATCCACAAACTCTTCAAGTTTGAACCTAATGACTCTGTTATTATCAGTAAAATAAATAGAACTGGGACAGAGATTTAAACCCTGGACATTTTCTTCACTCTTTAATAGCAAGCTCTAGCCTCTAGCATTGTTTTGGCTTGTGTGAACTAGCACTCTTCCAGGTAATGTTTAGACCATTGATGGTTCCCAGGAGGCAGGATAGAAAAAACCATCTATTCTGTATATACTATATATTGTGTATATTCTGTAGCTGTGGTGTGCCAGTAGTCCTTAATGCTGGAGAATGAGCCTATTTTATTTGATATTATAAATGTATCCAGTGAAACTCAGGATGCTCACAGTAATTCTGCCTGTAATATTTTACCACCCTGGACATAAATCTAGACACAAACTAGTTTTTATTTCTAACCTACCAGAAATACTGTGGAGGTCATAATTTTTACTGAACACTCATGTCCTTATGGGTCCATAGTTTTCCTATGTGCAGTTTTCCTGGTACTTAAGGAACCAAAGAGCCAAGAAGAAGTCATAAACATAGCATTTCCCATAATCCACTCATATCTTCCACACAGAAGCTGCAGGCAGTCTGTGTTTGGGTGCCTAGTGGTAAACTACCCAGCTAACTGCATACTGGTGCCCTAATGTACCTCTAGGGCCTTCAAAGAAACCATCTAGAGCAGCTGTGGTGTTCAGTCATGCCCAGGTTCTGGGTTCTTCTTTTGTGGTTTGATTTA
Organism: Mystacornis crossleyi; assembly: GCA_013400655.1. Classification (NCBI taxonomy): domain Eukaryota; kingdom Metazoa; phylum Chordata; class Aves; order Passeriformes; family Timaliidae; genus Mystacornis; species Mystacornis crossleyi. The sequence goes on from VYZQ01018778.1 coordinate 19,790, forward strand.
AAAGCAAATCTTAGAGCTGAGAGTTGATGGAGTTGGAAGAAACAACTGCATCTATTCAAAGTTTTCTGCATTTAATAATAAAAAAAAAACCTTTGTAGTTCCTCATTAAATGAAGTTTGGGGTTGTGGTACTTTTGAAAGGTCATATTTAGTGGAAATAATAATAATTTTAACCCCCTACTTAAATAGCAATAACCTAACTCCATACTCTTGTTCTTGACTAATTTTCAGACAGATTAGGATCTGACAGTCCTCTGAACAAAAGGAGGCAATTTAGGCAACGTTGCTCTGTTCTGAAATAGTTATAAATGTGTTTTTAAATAAACTATTATTTGGAAACTAGTAATGACTTAATTTTGTTTACATCTGTCAGTCAATAATATATTTAAATAAGTCTTGCTATACAGTATGGAAATAGAATTGCAACATGCATGGTCTTCTATTTTTCTCTTTGCACTATTTTTAATCTGTACCTTTGGGAAAAAATATCTTCAGCATCAGTCAGGTCTATAACTTTATAAGCTGTAAAAAAAACCCCCATATCATAGTCAATTTATTCCTAGGAGAGTCACCATAAAAACCAAACAAGGGTTTTTTAATGTGTCCCTCCTTCTTTTTGCTGCTAGCTGACTCTACAAATATCACAGATATTGTTTTCATTTCTTTACATTGTAACCCACCTGAGAGTTCATAAAACATGTGCTTGTTCCTTGTGATTCAGCAAACTCAGTAAATGGTAGAAATATATTAAGTTTGTACATTCCTAGTAGAATTATTAGGGAATAAGAACCAATGACCCCTACAAGAAGTCAGAATTCAACAGGGATGTAAAGTAGATTGATCATAGTAAAAGAAATCTACCAGAAGAAAACAATGCAGCACTCAACTTTTTCAGGTCTCAAGGTAGCTGTCTAGGCAGTTGAAACTGCAGCCACTTGTTACTATTTTTGTTTAAATAAATATTTAAATATACTTTGTGAGAGAATTTTTTCTCATGGACAGTAAGAGTTGCAACAAACTTTTTCCAAATATTTGCTAGTGGCTAGAAAATCCATTTCATGTATGAAATGAATTTTGGAAGGATACAAGTCTCTACATGGGGAATATAGACTTAGGAAAATACTCTCATATAGATGCCTGCACTTGCATAAAGTTACGTGTAATGGTCTATAATGGCACTTTGTCTTTTTCCAGATGTGGCTGAAGAGACAAAAATCAACCTTAGTGCCTTCTTTTCATTTTCTCACCAACATGTGGGTGAGACATGTAAATAGTCATGGCCATGGCATAAAATCTGATCCCTTGCTACAGTACGTATAGATTCTTTAAGTACCTCGTTCTTTGTTCTGTGCTTCGTTCTACATGGAAGATTTTGTAATATTTGAAAAAAAAATACTTAAAATTTATCACATTTTCTTCCCTGTTGGTTTTTACTGTTAAAAAATAATACTGACAAGATTTGTATACAACCCTGTGACCAATGATTCTTTCTTTGACCCCAGGCCTTTAAAGGTATCTAACTAGAAGGAAACTCTAGCTGTGGGAACGTAGGTGATTTTTAGATGGGCTGAATCACAGTGTGTGAAGTTTAAACTTAGATTTTTACATCCAGAAAATTCACTGAGCAGCACTCCTTTTCAAAATACCTAAATTCTGAGCATTCCTTAATGAATTTGGTGAACAATATTTGAAAATGGTGAAACGCCATTAAAACCAATCAAATATCGTATTACCGTTTTAAATCTAAAGACAATTACTGTCCATGCACACACACACAAAACTCCCCTCCGCAAATAAAACCTAACAATGAATATCAACTCATCAAAGAAAGAAACAAATAAATTCTGTGGTTTTGGTCTGAGGTATGTACTTAAAAAATAGACTGGAGCTATTTTACACTCTATGCGCAAATATCTCCCGAATTTCTGTCCATCATTGCTGATATACGCCTATATCTGTTTAAGTAAATTAAATTACTCATCAATAGTTACTTCATGAACTTATTCCTATCCAGGTGTTCAATCATCATTTTGCTTCTAAGATTTTGTGAAACCTTCAGATAAAAATATTCACCTTGTCAGCATCCTGATGAATACTTATTTATTACCTTTTTCAAATCAGTTCAGGAAGGAGTAAATATCATTATATGCTTTGACAAGCAAGGTAGAATGACTGGCTGAACAAAACCCAACAATTTCAAAATCAGTAGCTTCCAAAACAAAGGTAGTAAGTATTCAGTCTAGAAGATGACAGCAATGCTGTTCCCCTCTGCCTGGAAGGAGTTATTTATATGCAAATGAACATTTGACCCAGTAATTCTGGTTCAGAAGCAAGTTGGATGGAAAGCATAAAGTTATATATATTCTCTGGGATCGTATTTCCTGGGCTTCACCAGGTAAGACTGTGCTGTTGAATAAAAGGGAGTCATGAAACAAGCTTGACCCCTTAAATCCACACTCCTTGCTGCCGGCTCACTGCATAAATCTGTTTTGGACTGCATATACTTAGATTCATTAAGGTACTACTTCTAGTTAGGAAGGAATAGTTTCCTTCCTAAACATCTCCAAAGGCAGTGAGGTGGACAGTATGCCACTATTTGGTAAGCTGCAACATCTGCACTGATCTGATGCGCCTTCAGAAAACAATCTCTGCAGCCTCAATCTTCCAGTGTTCTTTCATGTGCATCCAAGGGCACGTAGCACATACACTTTCAATTTCATTCTACCACTGTTGAGGGAAACAGTGTAACCTTTTTTATTATTATTTTTTATTGCTGATGAACATACAGAGCCAATGAAATAGGGTAAACAGCTAGGAGATAGGGAAATCCCATTAGACTCAGAACACCTAGGACAAAAAGATAAGGCCAATCCATTTTAGGAAGAGCTTGATCAGTGTGTCAAGCTTTGGACCCTAGTCTTTAACAGCATAGCCAAGGACTTCAAAACAAAAACTGCTGATCACAGAGACACTAATAAAGTTACAGAGGAGATGTTAACTCCCTTACTTGGATAAATAACAAAAACTATAATCTCAGGTTTTATCAAATATAAATAATCCTTCATTACTCATTTAGTTACCAAATTTATAATGGGCTATTTAAAACTACTGCTGCTTAACAAAACCCTAGCAAAAACTATCCAGGTACTTATCTTGTTATACACTTTATGTGGGAAAGAAGAACACTTCCTCTTTTTTAATGACTTTTTTCTATGACAAATATTTGTCAAGATAAAAGAACGGTATTACTTTTGTCACCTTCCAATTCAATGTTTAAAGAATTAGTTTTTGCATCTCCTCTCAATGTCAGCATGAAGGTCTTACCTCCTCATTTCACTAGATTTGAAATTTTACACTGACTCTCTAAATGCCTTGTCAGCTAGTCTGTAGGATATTGGACTGTTGTGGTCCTAAATGAATAATCAATTTTAATAATTAATTACCTAAATGTTGAGGAGTGTGGTCAAAAAAATATAGCGGTTCTGCTGCACTACCATAGCAGAGGTCTGATACCGTATTGTACAATGAGGAACTTGGTCTTTACTGTTCATTTTCCTGCAATGATGTGACTTACTGTCTATATTCTGCCATTCAGTTTGTTGGGGTTTCTTGGTCTACTTGCAAACCCTTAGGGTGAAATATTTAACAGACCTATTCAAGCACCTCTTTAAACTCCTTTGAAAATTTATATATAATTAAATATGAATGTAAAGCACCCTGTGTCTTCTCTTGGGTGAGCACAGACAAAGTCTGTGTTGTAGTGGGTGCTTGCTGTAGCCCTGCTGACCAGGAAGAACAAGTGGATCAGGCTCTCTGGCTTATATTCACGCGCCATGGTCCTCATGGGGGATGTCAACCACCCCAATATCTGTGGGAGTGACAGCACAGCAGCACATAGGCAATCCAGGAGTTTCCTGGAGTCCATACAGTTTCAATTTCCTCCTCTTCAAAGTTCTGCTTGTAAGGGTCCCATGAGGTAAGGTTCTGGGGGGATAAAAAGGCCCAAGGAAGCTCATTAATATTCAAGAATCACCCACTCCATGCTTAAGAGTGGTCCACCCCAACAAATAGGAAGTCATGCAAAAAACTCCGGAATACCTGTGTCAATGAACAAGGAGTTTCTGGCCAANTGATCAAGGAGTGTCTGGCCAAACTTAAACACAAAAAAGAAGTACACAGGGTGTGGAAGCAAGGAGAAGTAACTTGGGAGGAATACAGAAATATTGTTTGAGATTCCAGGGGTGAATTAGGAAAGTTAAAGCCCAAATGAAATTCGCTGTACTGCAGTACCAGAACCAACAAGAGGGGTTTCTGGAAGTGCATAGCTGAAAAAAGAAGGATTAGGGAAAATATGGACCCATTGCTCCATGAGATGAGGAACCTGGTTACAGAGAACATGAAAAAGGCTTGTGTAAATGCTGGGGCCTACCCAGCTGTAAAGCAGTACCTGGATGTCCTGCTGGACACCAAGTTGAACAGGAGCCATAAATGTGCTCTTGCAGTAGAGAGTCTGTTATTCCAGACTGCAGCAGGAATGTTGCCTGCAGATCAAGCCTGATCCTGTCTCTCTACTCAGCACTGATGAGGCCACACCTGGCTTACTGTGTCCAATACTGGGCTTCACCAGTAAAAGAGAGACATGAACATACTAAAGATGTGTGGAGGGCCACAGACACGATAAAGGGATTGAAGCATCTCAGATATGAGGAAAGACTGAGGTGGTTGAGTCAGTTCAGCCTGGAGAAGAGAATGCTNGATAAAAAGGCCCAAGGAAGCTCATTAATATTCAAGAATCACCCACTCCATGCTTAAGAGTGGTCCACCCCAACAAATAGGAAGTCATGCAAAAAACTCCAGAATACCTGTGTCAATGAACAAGGAGTTTCTGGCCAAACTTAAACACAAAAAAGAAGTACACAGGGTGTGGAAGCAAGGAGAAGTAATTTGGGAGGAATACAGAAATATTGTTTGAGATTCCAGGGGTGAATTAGGAAAGTTAAAGCCCAAATGAAATTCGCTGTACTGCAGTACCAAAACCAACAAGAGGGGTTTCTGGAAGTGCATAGCTGAAAAAAGAAGGATTAGGGAAAATATGGACCCATTGCTCCATGAGATGAGGAACCTGGTTACAGAGAACATGAAAAAGGCTTGTGTAAATGCTGGGGCCTACCCAGCTGTAAAGCAGTACCTGGATGTCCTGCTGGACACCAAGTTGAACAGGAGCCATAAATGTGCTCTTGCAGTAGAGAGTCTGTTATTCCAGACTACAGCAGGAATGTTGCCTGCAGATCAAGACTGATCCTGTCTCTCTACTCAGCACTGATGAGGCCACACCTGGCTTACTGTGTCCAATACTGGGCTTCAGTAAAAGAGAGACATGAACATACTAAAGATGTGTGGAGGGCCACAGACACGATAAAGGGATTGAAGCATCTCAGATATGAGGAAAGACTGAGGTGGTTGAGTCAGTTCAGCCTGGAGAAGAGAATGCTCAGGTGGAGACCTTATCAATGTAGATAAAATACCTGCAGAGAGTGTGAAAAGAGGATGGAGCCAGGTTCTGTTCAGTGGTGTCCAGGGACAAGACACAGGCAATGACCAAAAACTGAAAAGGAGGACACTTCATGTGAATGTCAGGAAACACTGTGAGGGTGACCGATTCCACAGGTTGTCCAGAGAGTCTGTGGAATCTCTGGAAACTGTGAAATATCTGTGGATATTCAAAATCTCTTTGAACATGGTCCTGGGCACCCAGTTCTAGGTGGTCCTACTCAAGCAGGGAGGTTGGAGGAGACGACTTCCAGAAGTACACTTCCAAAATTAACCGATCTGTGAATTTTTTAAATCTCAGCCATAAACACAGAACATATACATATATTTTGTTTTCTCACCATATTAAAAAAATTAATATCTTTCAATGAACCCATATTTTCAATGGTTATAACCTTACAGTTTCAACTTCCTTGAGAAGAATTTCATCTTTCATTTTTCTCAGTGTCAAATCTCTTTTATTCCCGTAGTGGGACAGATTATTGATAGACAGCAGCACTCCAAACATATTGTCACTGTGCTGAAGTAATGATCTAAAGTAATGCATAAATAATGATTTCATAGTTTGCATCCACTAACATTAATCTGAATGACATAAATAATTTGCATAGAGATGCTTCAGAGAGTCAAATCTTAGGAGAGTAGGACACTGGATTACTATTACAAATTAAATGTGATGCACTTCATCTAGTGTTGCCTATAGTCTCAGTGTTAGTGCAGACATGAACGGTACAATATATTAGGCAGTCCTTGACCAAGATTCTTTAATAATGCATTGAATGATCTCTGTTACAAAGACTGCAGAACTAACCAAAATTTCTAGGATGCTCATATGTCACAAAATCAGAGATGCTTAAATCAAACAAAGTTTTGAGCTACTACATGTAGTGTAGAGAATAAATGTGACCAGTCTAGTTTTTTCTTCCACATTACCTCTCAGAAAATCCTTGGTCAATAGCACTGCAATTAGCTTTAATTTGTTGAAGGCAGAGGGTAGGAAGGGAGATAAAGGAAAAAGCTCTTTACTTTTTATTATTTGCTTTTTAAAAAATTTATTCATATATTTTTATATGCTGCCTTCGGATGAAAATGTTCTTAGCATCAAGTTTAAGAATATGTTTTCACTAGTGATGATAAATTTGTAAAGCACCTAAATGCTGTTTTGAACTTTACAATTGAGAGAAACCTATCTTTTCCTGAATCTGGCAAAGAAAGCCTCTTATTACCTTTTAAGAAAGAATCAGTTAGGTCTTTCCTGACTTGAAATGATATGCTGGGCAGTTTTACTGACTACTAAATCCTCTACATCAGTCACTGAGTCATAAAACATTTGATAGGGGGTAGATCTTAACTTTTGCTTCCCCTTATTTTTCTCTTTATTACCTTCTTACAACGCAATGTTTATGAAGCCTCATCATTGCTTTTTCTCCAAGTGATATGAATTCGTAGTGACTCATTTCTTTTTCTAAAAATAAACCCAAAC
>VYZQ01018790.1:3663-19562 GCA_013400655.1 Mystacornis crossleyi
AAATGTGTCTCTGTAAGATCTTTTATTTCATTCCAATAATAATGCATGTTCAGCTTGTTTCTTAATTTATTTGGACTCTTAAGAATCAATTCTGGCTGAATTGATAACTACTAACTTGTCCCATTAGCTGATATATAAAAACATAAAAATAAAAAAGAAAGAGTCTGAAAGTAGGATTTGTTGTTTCATTAAAAAATTGGAAAGAAATTGATACTGGATGAAAAATAAAACTATTCGAAACCCTGAAATTTGTCCTTTTTGTGCAGTCTTAGACTAAGGCAAGTTTAATATTGTCAAAGTTTTTCAGTAGGGAGAACCACATTTTGCTCAACTCCAACTGGAAACCTACAAACGCATGCAAATAATTACCACTGTTTAATGACAATAAGAAAGTCTTGATAATTTTTATATATTCCAATTTTTAATTTAAAAAGATAATTAGTACATCTTCACTGTGGGATTAAATATACCTCTATATTAAAGATCCTATTTCTGAATTATGTTGGAAGGATGCCTTACAAGTAAATTAGAGGTCTGGTCCTGGTTGAACACACTGAAAGATAGTATGTCATCATAGTAGAGAAGAATAAGGATAACTGCAAAGATGTGTATTTCTGCTGCATTTCATTATGACTGCAATATTTCCAATGGAATACAGTCAGATATTTTACTCATTAAAAAATAAAGTTAACAAAACCAGGTATGAAACATAATTTCTTCCAGAAAGTATCAAAAGACATTGACAAAAGAAGTAACTTTCTTTTTTATTTTTCTCCCTGAAAGTTCTCAAAATATTCTATGACCATCAAAACTTTGAGATCATGGAAGTAAACTTCCAACTGAACAGTGATCAAGTCAGAAATGTTTTTTCAAACAAAAAATTAATATTTGGAATTTTGTGTTCCTTCCTGGTTATTTCCTGGTATTTATCTGTAAAATAATTTCTTTCCTTGAAGCTCCTTGACCAGGGAAATTATTCCTGTGTTTAAGATCTCGTTGTAGGTCTTACTATTCTCATAGTTCCCAAATCTGTATCATGACTGGCACAGATTTGGCTCACTCAATATTGTGCAATTAAAGGAAGAAATTTCAGACTCCTTCTGATAAAATATGCTGTATATTTATTTAAGATCTCATGAGAAAAGGATGACATTATGGGCCTACAGCTTTTTAAAACCCACCCAAATCCATTAATGCCTCATCACTCAATCTTAATGACACAGGAAAACAAAGAAATAATAACTGATGTTAATTTAATAGGGTCTTAATATTAGGAAATTTCATACTTTAAAAATAATATTAGCTAAACTTTTAAGTATTAAAACAGTATTAGGCATTATCTAAGTTGTTTTAGAACAAACATCCTCAAAATTAACCTTGAAAATTATTTTTTTATTCTTTCTTCAGTTCTGATTTGAACTCCAGCACTTTCTCAATTTTAACAAGCATCAAAATCTTTATTGTTATTTCTTCCAAAATACAGACTGCTGCTTTTCAAACTACTCTGTATTGCATTACTTGGTTTTCTATCATCACAACTTGGTGGTTCCAGGTGTTTCTGCAATTTTATGATATTCTTTAAAATAATACTGAGTAAGGCAGAGGTGTGGAAGAGCACAGATGGAAAAGACTGAAATTCTTGCACACATACCACATTGCACAAGGCACATGTAATATTTGAGTAGACTTCCTGGCACTATTAGGAAGAAGGAAGGTTTGTCCTATTTTACCTGAACAAAGGAATTTTGAAGATATGTAAAAAGAGAATTGACAGTGGCCTAGTGGTTACAGATTATGAACTGGATGCTCACTGACCTCTTTTCACTGTGTTAGAGGGGCCCTGAAAATCCCAGCTGGAGTCAGGGAGTGATTCCCTGATCCTGCAGTTAGGGCAGCTGTGTGGCAGCGTGCCGAGGAGCCAGCGATAGGTTACGTGGGACCACAGCAGCAGATGGAGCGCAGAAACAGCTCCAAGGGCAGTGCTTCTGTGCACAGAGAGCCCTGCAAGAGCAGCAGAACTGTGGGTGCATCTCCTCCATCAGATACAGGAGACTCCGTGGCAATTCTGCCTTTTCTGGATGGCTCTGAGCTGGAAACCAGGCTCAGTCTTGCCTACCCAGGCCATGTTGCATCTGACCAAAAGGTACATGTGAAACTTGTCCATTTCAGAGCCGCAGGAAGCAGGGATGCAAAGAAGATGTAAAAAAAATGATGGGTTTTAAAAAACCACCTTGTTTATGAATTAAGGTAACCATTACAGGAGTGTCAGCCCTGATCCTGAATGATAACCAGTCTGAGGGATTTCCTGTCTCAGTAACTCACAATACTGTCCCTCCAGCCATTTCTCTTGTCTGGGATTTTAAAGCAGGCTCCCAAATAGACTAAAGGGTGTAGCACTTTTGTAGCACTTTCCACAGACTATAACAAAGAACTGAGCAGAATAAATGAATCTGCCAACAGTTGGCCACTTGGATCCTCTGAGGTAAAAGACTGCTTCAAGATTAAATTTCAGGTGTACGAAGTCTTCTTTTTACCTTCTGAACTCCCCATCACAGTGCATTTCACAGGGTGCCTCATTAGGTTGCAGAGCTGCTCGGAGTAGTCCTTGTGATAAATGCTGCTCAGGCTACCTTAACAAATCTGCAGGGTCTTTTTTTCCTCCAGGAGTGGAACCTATCCCAAGGGCTCCATTATCCAGTTCCCCTTGGCTGTGTGGAAATAATTAATTTCACTTGAGTGGCTTTTGTTTAGAAAAATGTTCAGCTGAAGATATTTTGGTTTCAAGGCTGAATTTCCTGGGTTTGATTATTGTTTAAAAATGGATCTACTGTGTTTTAAATGAGAGGCATAGTTATAAAATTCTTCTGTCCATTAATTTCAAGTTGCTGTGCTGGCATCAATTGTGTATTGATCTGATGGAAAGATTTCAGTTTCCTGCGGTTTTCTTCTCAGGTGCCCATGAGATGTGGCTTAGTAGACAAACCCATGATCTTACTCTATTCCTTTCTTATTCCTTTGCTAAATATTTAGTATGTGGTAAGAGGAGAGAAGCAGAAAAAAATATCTGGAATAAGTATTCCAATAGTTTACTGAAGAACAAAAGATTAAAGTATCAGTTAAGGGACAATAGTTACAAACCTTTAAAATTACATATTTTTGTTTATATCTTTAGTAAATAATGGTAAAAGCAAATAAGTCTTGAATGATTTTCAATGTTTTTGATGCAGAATTGCTTGAGAAGCAATGATATTGTTATCCTGATATAGATATCCTGAACATGTGAAAGCTAATACTCTGATTTTGATGTGTACATTTTCAAGCATATATTTAGTTTCATCTTTACCAAATCTCAACATATATCGGTCATCCTCAGCTTTTTCAGGAAAAGGATGTGAGTAGACCCTTTACATTACAGCATAGAATGACAGAGCCATGGAACAGTCTGGGTTGGGAGGAACATTTAAATGTTGTCTAGTTCAACCCTAACCCCACAATGAGCAGGGTCATCTTCAACTCGATCAGGTTGCTCAGAGCCCTGTCCAGCGTGACCTTGAATGATTCCAAGCATTGGGCACCCACCTCCTCTGTGGGTAGTGGGCAGGCGAAAGCTGAGCCAGTGTTTCATCACCCTCACAGTAAAATATTTCTTCCTTATATCTAGTCTAAATCTAACCTTTTTTAGTTTAAAACCATTACCCCTTTGTCTTATCACAACAGACTCTAATAAAAGGTTTGTTTTTATCTTTTTTTATAAGCCCCCTGTAAGTACTGAAATGCTGCAATTGGATCTCCCAGAACCTTCTCTTCCCCAGGCTGAACAACCCCAGCTCTCAGCCTTTCTTCACAGGAGAGGTGCTCCATCCCTCAAATCGTTTTTGTGGACCCACTCAAGCAGGTCCATGCTTTTCCTGTGCTGAGGACCCCAGAGCTGAATGCAGTACTCCAGGTGAGATCTCACCAGAGCATCTTAGAGGGGTAACATGCCGTGATGTATTTTGAGATAATACCTTGCATGTCATTGCAATCTAAGAATCTCAAATTTAAATTTTTATAGAGCAGCCCTGAGATCTAGTCAGGGAACATCCACAGAGGATCACTGAAGGCCATATTTTATCACTGAACAAGTTAACCACAAGCTCGTATTTAGGCATCTACTTTTTATTTATTTTGTGACTGGGCAACGAAATAGGCTGCCAAAAAAAGTGCTTTTTTTGTGTGTTTTTGTCTTTTAAAACCTCACTTTGCTTGATGAACCGGAAGAAGAAAAAGCAATCACTTCCTGGATGAAATGAAGGAGAAAGCAGGTGTGTAATATATAAATACTGGTTTATTACTAATAAAAAGTCTGATCATACTGATGTTACCAAAAGCAGGGATAATGAATCTGCAAAAGGAATGAAAGGAAGGACAAGCTTTATTTTATAAGATATTCATAATTAAATAATAGAAATTTTAAAAAGGACAAATGAATCAGAGGTGGAATTTATGATCCATCCTTGCACCTATAGAAACACTAAAAGATCGGAAATCACAAGATTTAGTGCTTTCTACAGCACACATGATGTGTCCAGATGCAGCAGCCATTTTGCAGTGTCTAGGAAAATGCTACGGCAGTGACTGCAGGAAAAGTATAGTATTTCTACAAATTTTACATCAGGAGCAAATATTAGAAATTGCCTGGGTGTATGTTGGTGCAATGACCTCTGTCCCTGCAGGTACGTGCAGTGATCTGTTGTCTTCTGCAGGTGTCACACAGACCATTACAGTACAGAGCTGGCTCTGTGACTTCCAGTAATAAGCCCGCTGTGCTGATGTCATAAACCTGATTCCAGTTCCTTAGACCTGCAGAAGTCTTGCTATCTAGAGTAGAAATCTTGGGCTCAGTATCACCATCCTGTGATAGTCAGGAAAATTTTGAATTGTGCATTCTCTAAGCCGAGAAAAAATAATGTTTTACCTATCCTTCCATCTTCTCATCATGGTGTAAATATCACCTGAAGATCTTGACTGAGAGATTGAAGAGAGAAGTTTCAAGGACTGTTTTATTTTATTGGGTGAAAATTACTGTCTGTGTAATGGCTCAGGCAAAAAGCAATAAAGCTGTCTCTGGATACTTGCCAGGCCTTCAGCTTTGCTAAGAGTATATGCTGAAAATCAAATTAGCTGAGAAACTTTATAGAAGTTGACTGCTGCCATTGCTGCATCTATATGAACAATGCCAGTGTTGCTAAACATTTCTGAAAAGCTCCTGAACGACTAATAGTGTAATCTCAGCACTACTTAAATCAGTAAGACCTGCTAAACCCCAAGACAGCAGCTAGTGCATTTTAGTTCTTGTCACTTCTAGATGCACATGATTGAGATTGATATTCATATTTGATGAAGCTGCAGCAGCTCAAACAATGATCAGGTTTGTTTAGACAGCATGGTTCGTATGGTGTAATCCCTTTTACGGGTCCATGAGGTCAACAATCTATAGCAATGCCAACAGACAGCCCAGCTAAGGGCCTGATCCCCTTGACTACCTACTTGCCTAAATTCTGTAATTCGTGGTAGCTGTAGAACATTCTTTCCACAGCATTATAATGATCAACTCACAGAAAAATGAATAAGGGAGGGAGGAAGAACTGTTCAGGAGTGTGCCAGCTCCAGCAGAGATAAGTCTATGTAGGCCGGGGTGGAACCATGCAAAGATGCTGGCAGCAACTGAGCTGCATCAGCCTGTCAGCTGGGCTTGTCACACCGGGCTCAGCACTGCACCAGGGGCCTGTGCTGTTTCTGACTCTTTGCCAGGTTTAGTCAGCAGTAGCTCAGATCTCTGCTGTGATACCAAAAGGCACTAAGAATGTCTAAATTTGTTGTCCTCTCTGTCTTGAAAAGACTACCTAAGGGTAAACTTTGGGGAAACAGTCAGTGCCTAGCAGTTTTCCTTGTTCACTGGATATGTTTCACTACTTGCAGGACTCTAGGATTTTCAACAAGCAGAAGATAAGTCAGCAGTGCCCAACAGATGGCACAAGTATATGAGGTGAGCATCTCCCAGCAGTTTTTTTAAAGGAACTTGTGTGTTTAGGTGTGATAAGAGTGTCAGGAAAGAACAATTATTTTTAAAACTCCCAGAACACAAGTCACTTCATGTCTAACACTTCTGGAGAGCACCCTGACATCCTCAAGAGTGCCCTGAGTGAAAAAGGTGACATTCTGTGGACTGAGCCGTGAAGGTGCACAAACTCTACCATGACCTCAGTGAGGGGAACTTCGGTTTTTACCTTTTATCTGGCAGTAATGTGATGTATGCACACCTAGGAGACAAAAAAGAGAGAAAAGTTAAGTATGCCAAGTACTGCTGTTTCTCAGTACAATCAGATTTCTGGGATGTCAGATGGGAAGAAAATCAGAAGATCACACTGAAAATTATGGCAGTTCCAGGAGCATCTCCAGTCTGGAAAGAGGACTCATTATAAATAGTACCAGGCACATACACTGAAACTTGGAGATCTGCCAAGTAGATAAATAATTAGTACCCAGCATTAGGCAAAACCAGGACATGTTGATTGACACAGTTAGAGGGAAAGAGCAGGAAAGCAGATGAGGATGGTGTGCTNCCCTGTACTTAAAAGATTGTTTATTATCCACATCTACTTTCAGTTTCTTCAGGCTACAGTTAGAGGAAAATATCCATCATCTACTTCATAGAAATAATCTGATGATTCATCATCTTATGCTAAATGCCAAAGAGCATACTGCAATCAGCTTCTGAAATTTGTATTTAGGTATTCTCCAGTTTTTGGTTTCTGATAACAACCAGCTAGGCTGGTTAATTTTTAAAAAATAACTTTTTTCTTAAAATAATTTTGAAAAACTCTATGAGACTGCAAATACTGTGGGTTGTGAATGCTTGAAGGGATTTAAATTTATTACTAACAGTTTTCTCTCGAGGGAAGAAGAGTAATATCCAAATTACTTCTGATTGTACCAAAATATAAAATTTTATTGTAACAACAAGAAAAATAAGAGGCATGCATCTATTTTTTACTAATTGTTAATATGACTTTATTTATCTGATGAATGAAGACCTATGTTCAGGCTGGACTATTAGACTTACCATGAATCCAGATGACATCATTTCTCTTTGTTGTAAAATCAGAGTATGTCTGAAGTTACAGCTGTGAAAGAAGGTCAAGTCACATTTTATTCAAAGAGTATTTGAATTTTCCTAGAGTAAATTAAAACACTAAAATATAAGTTTGCCACATTTTGTTTTTCAGGCATATCTCCACCTTACCTTCATTCATTTTTTGACATCCTAAACCAACACTTCCTGGAAGAATTAACTAAAAAAAATCATAATCACTTGCCATCAAACCAGTCACTCAACACAGATGACCCAGACATCTTAGGCAAGAAATGTGAAATGCCTTGCTATGAGCAATTAATGTCTGTGAATAATGTTACAGAAAGCGCTTCTATGCCCTCTGCTATGGATTTTATTTTNAGATCCCTTCAATTTCCTTAGACGTAGATACTCTGATATGTGTAGAATGTTGTGTATATTAAGTCATTCAACAGAAATCTGTCAAATGAATCCAGGATCATAATGCTATATAATAACATTTAAATAATATTTTGCTTTACATGCCTGTTTTTTGGAATATATACATATTTATATATGAAGATAGATNCTATGAGACTGCAAATACTGTGGGTTGTGAATGCTTGAAGGGATTTAAATTTATTACTAACAGTTTTCTCTCGAGGGAAGAAGAGTAATATCCAAATTACTTCTGATTGTACCAAAATATAAAATTTTATTGTAACAACAAGAAAAATAAGAGGCATGCATCTATTTTTTACTAATTGTTAATATGACTTTATTTATCTGATGAATGAAGACCTATGTTCAGGCTGGACTATTAGACTTACCATGAATCCAGATGACATCATTTCTCTTTGTTGTAAAATCAGAGTATGTCTGAAGTTACAGCTGTGAAAGAAGGTCAAGTCACATTTTATTCAAAGAGTATTTGAATTTTCCTAGAGTAAATTAAAACACTAAAATATAAGTTTGCCACATTTTGTTTTTCAGGCATATCTCCACCTTACCTTCATTCATTTTTTGACATCCTAAACCAACACTTCCTGGAAGAATTAACTAAAAAAAATCATAATCACTTGCCATCAAACCAGTCACTCAACACAGATGACCCAGACATCTTAGGCAAGAAATGTGAAATGCCTTGCTATGAGCAATTAATGTCTGTGAATAATGTTACAGAAAGCGCTTCTATGCCCTCTGCTATGGATTTTATTTTGATTAAGCTAATGGGGTTTTGCAAATGTGAAAGTTTCAAAGTCAATTATACCACATACAGATAGTGTGCTAAGGGCACAGACATGGCTATATACCTTTTCTTCCTAAAGACCTTCTCAGTTTCTGACTCTTTTATCACCCTGCATTACTGTGCAGAGTGGTAATGCACTGTGGTATTTGGATATATCACATATTTTTATATAGTTTCATATATCATATAAAAAGATCTATTAGAATGCTGAACAAAAATAGATACTGACAACTACCTTGCATCAATGATAATGAAACGCTTTGCAGATATTGATAGCTAATTTTTTTCATTGTTTTTACCTTTGTTTTTCACTTTATAAAATTTTGTTTGATTAATAACTTCAGGGATAGCTTTCTTACATTATCCCGCATATTCACCGGTGATAATTTCTGCTACACTATCAAGAGTAAAATGCAGTCAGAACCATACATTTTTTGGTAGTACTCAGTAAAAGGGGAAAGACAACCCCATTGTGAATAATGAGACAGCCTTATCTGTTAAATAATGATGCCTTCTTCCAAGCAATAGTTGTGTGTTGCGGTGGTGGTCTGGGGGTGCTAAGCCATAACTTTCCAAAAGTGTCTCCAGCTAGGAGCCACTCGGCAGGCTACTACACACACACACGAACCGGATGGCTTCTTCAATAAGTCAATGGCAAAGAGTCCACGGGAGAAGTTTATTCCAGCCACACGCATGGAGTAGATCCATGGAGACTAGGGGGGAACAAAGAGAGGAGGAAGAGAGACAGAAAGTGGAAGTGACCAGGATTATACATGGGGTGGGTAGTGATGGAGAGAGAGCACCAGGGCCCAATAATCTGAGGGCACGGGGTTGGTCCCCAGGTGGGACTAGGGTGTGGGAGCAAATGGGGAAACTCTGAGGGAGTGAGGGAGCCAGGGCCAATGGGGGGAACTGGGAAATAGGAGAACCTTCCAGATAAGGTAGAAAGGGGCGGGGAGGCCAGTGAGCCAACCGGGGAAGCAGAACTGGGGGTTATTTGCATAATGAAACAAAGCACCGGGGGAGAGGCCTTTTCTGTCACCATAAGCCCTAAGTGCTGCCTAGGGCTCTCACCTCCAGGGGGCCGCCAGGGTCCTCTGTTCAACAGGCCCACCTGCCTCCACACGTGTGTTTGTGCTTCTTACAGGAATGTGTTCTGAACGGATAAAAATATTTTAGCACACAACCATTATAGATTGCCTATCACTGATGATGAACCAGGTAAGCTTGTTCTTGATAAAGATGAAAGCACAGGTAAAAATCAGTTATTCAATTAATTGTTTATGTCCATTCCTTTCCAACAAATAAGAAGGTACAATAATAAGAACTGACTGGCTTTTATCTGCGCTGAGGGAGTCTGCAAGGCCAAGGGACAGAGGCTATGCATGTAGATAATGAAGGGCCCTATACTGACTAGATGAGCATCAAGAAATAAAATAGTGATAACTGCTTGAGAAACACTCTGGTATGAAGAAAAAAGAATGCAAGGAAATAATGAGGCCATATGTCTTGGGGTGACTTTATGATGTTGCATCCCNTCCTGTGTGTTTCTTAAATAAATAGTTTTTCTCCCATTCATTTTCCTCCAAGGAGTATTTCTTTCCCGAACCTGGTGGGGGAACGGTGGCTGTAACCTGTCTTCTAAGAGAGGATGGTCAAATTCAGACATTCCTCAGAATTTTGTCTCAAACAGGGACACTATATTAAGTTGACACAAAAGGCAGCTGTGACAGAATGGAGTTTCTATATCTTGCTACACTTCTGAAGAGGAGCTGTAGACTAATCCCTTATAGACTACATATACTAATCCCTTAATAGCAGTAGTGAAATGATTGATTGATTAAACCTTTGTTAATTAATTTTTTGGGGTTTATTTTTGGAAATAGGAAAAACCATAAATGCAGTGTTAAGTGTTGCTAACAAGACTGACAAACCTGCCTAAGGGAGTGCTGCTTCTAGCAAATATTAGTATGTTTGAAATGTTTTACAAGACATATATGACACCTTAAGTATTCTGTGAAGAGGCTTAATCATTCATTGTTCTGGGCTGCCATGGGTAACTTTCTGACATGGTTTCACCATGCTTTCCTTGGAAGAAGGTAAAAGCAGTTACTTAAGTTTCTCTTTTCTTCTGCCTCCTCTTGCATCCATTCAACACTTGCAAATCTCTGCCTAAATCAGGCAGCTTGTTGGCACACCCTGTAAACCAGATTACTAAAACTGTCATTATTTTTAAAGCTTTCAGTGTGGGCTCACAACCACTTGCAAATGGAGATAGGGAAGAGCATGGTAGTGCAGAATGGTTAAAAGTAATTATAATGCAGAAGTGGCAGAAACTGAAAATGTCTTTTAGGAAGAAAAAGTATATAGCTGTGACATGAATAATGCCTCAACTTCTCAGGAGTGCTTTTCTCCTGCAGTGCACTCCACATCACCAGAGCACAAGGTGATGTTTATTTGAAAGTGAGTGGAGGGATGCTCACTGAACTGCATCTGTCAGAGTAACTTTCAACTTTCTTGTAATTACTTTTAGCAGTATCGGAATACTACCAAAGGAAATAATCCTTTTAGCTGGTGTCCAACCCCTATTGATGGTCACATGTGTCAGTGCTAGGGGCTCCAGCTAGTCAGCTTTCTTCTACAGATTTATATCAGGACCTTGGGTGGGAGTGGAGTCTTGGTTAGGAAACCTATCCTTGCATTGTATGGCTGCAGCAAGTACTTCAGCATACAGCCAGGTGTCTTGGGACCTTGCAGACCAATCAGGGAGATATTTAACAAATTCAGGAATCTACAGAATAGACAGTGCTAAAAAGTGGGCAACTGAATTTCAGTATTAGGCTTGCAAGTTTTTTCACTGTTTAATTCTAAGTTTGTGGCATATATTTTTCCTTGTAGACACCCCTTTTATTTTCTTATACATAAAATTAAAAGAATGATACAAACCTCCTTTTTAAATTATTTCCAATATCCACCACAGAAAAGTGCAATTAAAAATACATATAGGAAATTGACACATGAAAATGCTTTTGCACTAAAGTTCTTCTGATTAAATATAAAGATTCATACATTCCATATATACTGTATAGGCACTGGCTTCTTGTCTGTTATGCATTGATTTACACATCTGAAATGAACCATAATGGCGTAGTTAGGAAATACCTTGTGGAAAAAAAAAACCATGATAAAAAGAAAAAGATAAGATGGGCAGGGCTATAGAATTAGAAAATGAAAAGGAAAAAAATTATTTGATTTGCATCAATGCAAAAGCCTGAAAAGGGGCTACATAATATACAAATACTTTTTTTCCTCGTGAGTTTGCATCAGTATAACATGGTTACAAGCAAGTTCACCCTTAAGCAATAGTCTTTGCTTTCAGCTCTACACGCTCCACTCAGTATAGCCAAACAGAAGTTGTATTTATGCTGAAGAAAAATATCATGCATGAATCAAAAAAGAGAAAAACATTAAACTATGCACAAATTAAATGTATTTGAATCATCATATCTTTGAAAAAAATCTCTCATTTATCAAGATTTTTCAGCATATTCAGTACAAAAGGAAACTCTCCAGCCCCACAATTTTTTCACTCTTTCCCTACACTTTCAAAAATGTCAAACCAAAGACAACAGAACAAGGATTTTTTTTTTCCAGAGATGGTGTTGTTACCAGCATCCAGCTGGAGCTGAGAAGCCTGGCTGGTTCAGAAGGTGTGTACAGTCTGCAGTTATTGCAAGATGAGATACTCCTTAACATCTTTTGGTGTTTGCCACTATGAAGTATGCCTGAAAATTCTCACAGAAAAGACATTATATTATATACTCTAGCCATGCAGTTTTGTGAAATGGACCAGGTCTTGTGCACTCCAGACATCCAACATTTACTGGTTGAAATAAAATACTGACTGGATTTCCCAGTTTCCAACTAAGTCACTGTTTAACATATATATTTCTGATTCTTCAGATGAGTAGTTCCTGATTTCACCACTTCTAAATGAAATGAATGCCTTTAATAACATTTCCAGTGTTGTGCCATTCTGACATAATTTTTACTCCTTAAAGATGGAGCTTTCTGCGTTGTTATTTCTGATGTACTATTTATATCAGAAGTGGAAGCACAGAGTAGCAGCTTATTTCAGGCAAGAAGAGACCTCAGAACATCTATAGACCAACCCCTTACCCAAAGCAGGGCCAGCTGTGGGGTCAGACCAGGCTGCTCATGACTTGTTCCAGGGCTTGAAATCCTTCCAAGCACAGAGATGTCACATCTTAGAGCAACCTCAATGACCTCTCCTCATAGGCTATGTGGGTCGGTTCGATGCCCCCAAATCTGTCCTGTCTCTAGGCTGTACCAGCCCAGCTCCCTCAGCCTCTCCTCAGGGAACAAGTGCTCCAGACCAACCCCCAGAGAGGGCCCCCTTAAGCTCCCCCCAGTTTTTCAAGGTGTTTGCTCTGTTGCGGCCAAGACAACACCGCCTTTAGTTGTGCTCTGAGGAGCACCATGTGCAGGGGGAAAATCGCTTCCCTCAGTCTGTGGCCCACGTTCCTGTTCATGAAGCCAGGCTGCTGCTGGCTGCCTTTGCTCCAGGACACGCCGTAGGCTCATGTCCAGCTCCCTGCCCATTACCACCTCTAGGCCCCTCTTTCCTCAGCCTGTCCCATCCCAGGGACCCTGCCCTCCCTGGGGCACTGCTTGGCACTTGCACTTGCTGACTTTCATGGGGTTCCTGTCAGCCCATTCCTGCAGGTCCCACTGGCCTTTCCCCAAGATGTGCTGAGTTGCATGGTGGCAGATTGTTATTGTGAAGAAGCCTATGGAAACATAATTGTACATATAAGTGTTCCCAGACTGACCTTAGGAATTAATTTCAAAGGCAAAACTTTATGAATAAACATTAGGAGTAGCTACTATGCAGTCAAGTTCTTTGCCACAATAGTCTTACTGTAAAGTGCACTGAAGAATACAGAGAATAGCTGTGTATAGGCTCAAAAATCTTAAAATAATTGGAAGGTTAGAGACTAGCATACTCCCCCATCACTTCCACAGATCTTGATTAAACAGTCTCTTAAAGAGAAAAAAAAAGAAGAAAGGGGGAAAAAATGAAGTTTAATTTTGAACTCTATTTATTTTAAAGAAAATTACTTTGGTTTCCCACAGGAAGATGATAATTAAGGAAACAAAAGAAAAAAAAATAACTGAAGATAGGCAGCATCTTTTTACATGTGTACAGAAGAACATCAGAGACTTTAATCTTTTTTGCCCCTTGTGACATGCACTTTGAAGGAGAAAGAGAAAGACTCCTAAGTGATGGCACCTGGCAAATGAGCTGTGATCTTTCACTCTCACCCCCAGAGACACCCCTAAAATATAGGCATTTGATATACTCAATATAATGTTGATAGCTACAGATCTCTGAGCAGTAGAAGGAATAAATTTATCCAGGAAGGCTGCCCTTGTTTGAAGCTTTTTGTCAAAAGTGAAGCTGTTATTGTGCAGAACTGTTAATGAAAAAAATGCACACACAGATCTAGAAAAACAAGTTGGGAGCAGAAAGGCAAAATTCTGGAACTCTATGTGCAAATATGACAATGGAGGCAAAAAAAAAAAGAGTGAGATAAAAAATTTGGCTTATTTATAACCTTTTATTAGAAGTATTTCATTTCAGTTTTGACCTTTTAAATTTTTTTATCACATATTTTGTTTTATGAGTAACCTTAAGTAATGCATTAAATAATTTACAGAATGTTTTCACTGCTAATTCATTCTCTGTGATTTAATTGTTGTGGAAAATGCACAAGAATTTTTATAGAAGGTCAGATAAAATTGACTGACTTATTTTAAAAATGTATTTAAATGAAAAGTCAATACAATATCTG
This sequence comes from Mystacornis crossleyi, assembly GCA_013400655.1. Classification (NCBI taxonomy): domain Eukaryota; kingdom Metazoa; phylum Chordata; class Aves; order Passeriformes; family Timaliidae; genus Mystacornis; species Mystacornis crossleyi. Next base: position 17,882 of record VYZQ01018790.1, read on the forward strand.
AAGATCAGCTCTGATATGTACAGTCATCCTCATTTCCAAAGTATGCTGATATATGAAGATCAGATTATAACCCATATGTTACAGAAAATTTACACTGAAATAACCTGCAGGGAAGGATTATGGCAGTTTTATAGGAGGCTATATCTTTAGTAATTTTAAATAGTTTTACATGGCTTGACTTACAGCTATGAATTATAGTAGCTCTGTGGGCTAAGAAAAGCACTAGACATATCATACAATTGATCTTTATGTTCAAACATTTATTATGTCAGATTTGATGGAAAGAGTGCAGAGTAGCCTGGAAAGGAAGTGTTTCTATGGATGTCCTTAAACCTAGAGAAAAATCGTAATTTAAACGTACATTCGAGTAATAGGGTATCTAGAGAAGCCAACACCTTGTATCAATGACACCAGTTCAATTCACAGACAAAGGGAAAGAAATATGGTACAAATTGATACATTTGTATTCTGTTTTGCTAGTTTGACATTTGAAAACAGAGGAAGAGAATGGAACAAGTGAAAGGCTGTTATTACAGCAATGATATATTGTATGCTACTTTACATTATCAGGAGATAATGCAATAGCATTTTTGTGGATCACTACAAGTCATAATTCCTGACAACCATAAGCATGTCCACAAAAAAAGGTCACGGTTATGGGCTGTCACAGCCCACTGAATAAAATGAAATGCAATACTCTGCTGCCGTTAACTACTTGAGTTGTAAAGGGAAGCAACAATTTATTGAGTGGATTAAGAATTTGAAAAGAGTCCACTGCTACAAAAGCTAGTTTAATAGCCGATATATTCTTACAAAAGGCAGAGGGTGTAAAACCATTTGAAGTAGGGGATTACACTAGAAGAAAAGTCGTGTATGGCTACAGGGGAGATGGAATCACAACACCATTGTGCTGCAAGAAGCCAGCATCATGATACTAATAAAATTTTGGCCATGAAAATTTTATGGAGACTATACAAGCCACTTCTGACCATACAAAACTGCTAAAATTGCTAAATGCTAAGATTTATGCACTAAATCTTTTGCTGTGTTGGCACAGCCTAGGTGGTAGGCAGGGAGGCAAGGGCATTATCAGACCAGCTGTCAGTGTGTAAATAATCTTCATGGCTGTGCTATATTGCTTACTGATGGGTAAAATTATATTATACTGGTCTTCAGAAAATGTTTTCCTCCTAAATTACTACTCACCACATGTTGATGTTTAAAGAATATTAATGCTGTTGGTTGAGTTATTCTCAACTGATACTGGCTAACACATTCACTTCCTTTTTAAAAATGCCTTTAAATTTCTCCATAGGACTAGGTATAGTTGAAACAATAATTGCCTCTAACTTGAGGGTAAGTATACATCCTTGTAAAATAAAGACACCCTTCTGAGACTTACACTGTGGTAATTACATGGTGAAAGGCAGCTTCTTGCCTTGTGTTTGTAGAAGAGATGTGGGAGGGCATTAATCATGTATTCACCTGTAATCATGTAATCACAGAGCCCGGGTGGCTGAAAAGCTTATTTCTTTGAGCTTTTCATTTTGGCTTCTTCTGGCCACTCTTATTGAAGAAACTGTATTAGTTCATAATTTGGCATATTAACTTAAGTCAGCCCTCAATTTTAGTTTGCATTATTATTGTCAGGCCTTAACTGAACTAGTTGAGGGCAAAACAT
>VYZQ01018792.1:0-19600 GCA_013400655.1 Mystacornis crossleyi
TTTTTTTTTTTAGTGGTGCACTGGAAGCTTATGTTCAGTCAGTGAGAACAAGAGAGGGAAAGGAGTTTGCACCAGTCTATCCCATCATGGTTCAGCTGCTGCAGAAAGCCACGTCAGCCCTTCAGTGAACACAGCTGGACAGCGCTCTCACACCAGGGAGTGGACGGTAACAGAGCTGGGGGCTTTGGTGCCACATCTGTATTTACTGTTCCTGTAAATTATCCCCAAGTACATCAGCTTTACAATGAAATGTTTTCCTACTTCATGTCTGATACTTCTGTCTTCTTGCTTTATGTTCACATTACAGGAACTTACTTATACAGAAATATTATAAGGAAACTGTACAACTTTTATGTGCTGTAAGTCTACACCTAACTGAAACATTCTTAAGCATTCCTTTTGAATTTAGAAAAGTATAAAATTAGAACTCAAATATTACAGTGTAATTGCTGAATATCTCAAATTAGGAAGCAGCTCTTTTCCTACAAGTATGGTTTTAAACAGTTTAATACATTTTAGCTGTATTCAGAAAATTGTACTTTTGAAATGTTTGAATCATCAGTTTCCATCTAAAAATCACTAATTTTAACACAAGGAAAAATATTTATAACTAACCTAAATGATTCTCTATTGCACTGCTATTTGCTTAGAAATAATTTATATTGATTTCAACTCTTTTTGCTTAAACTGTAATAAAGAACATTGACTATCCAATCCTGAAAACAGTATTTGAAATTCTTCACTAATAACAAAGCATTAAAATATACTTTGGGTGGGTTCGTGTAAAGACTTCCATGCAGAACATGTTCATTGCTGCAGGGCTGACTTCGTGATTAGTCTTCTTCATTTCATAAAATACGCAACACCAAATTTTAATGAATTTATTTGAAATAATATACAAGAATATAGTGTGCAAAAATCTTAGGGGCAACATCATGTAGAGGTGTCATAAACTGAAATTTACAGTTGTGATTCTTAAAAAAAAAAAACACACAGCTGTTTAGTACAGGAAAAGCCATGATTGTAAATGTTCACAGCAGAAGCAATTGTAATCCTAATGCAGCTGCTCTAATTTTAGACAGTTGGAGAAGGAAAAAAAGTAAAGTGCAAGTGTTGCACATGTAGTTAAGTGCAAAGTTTGCCCCCACCATAAAGATGTCTTATGGCAAAATAAAATATTGTAGAATATGTGGCAAAGACAAAACACAGAGTTATAACTATGATGGTGATGATATCAACAGCACCACTTTTCTTGAGATAATGCTATTTATTCATTTCATCCTGTCCCGGGCCATTGTTTCCACCACCAAATGACAGCTCTCACTAGTGCCAGCTGATGCAAAAATATCTCCCTTGCAGATACAAGTTTTCTAAGTGGCATCCCAAGCAGCAGCTCCCTTGCTACATCACACCAGGCTCTCCATTCCCGCATGTTCTGGTAACTTGCTGGCAGGCTGGGAAGCTGGAAGCTGATAATACACTTTGCCATTTCAAAAAATCCCAGGCCCCAGAATCGCAATTAATAATACAGTTGTGCAATACATATTAATCAGCAATAAGAATCAATGTATATAAACAGCTGTTACGTATTTTAAAATTCCCCTTTTTGTACATTTTCTTTTAAAAATAAACATTTATACATATCTCCTTCTCCTCTTTCTAAAGTACTTTAGCACCACAGGATATCCATTTTCAAGCCTATATTACCTGATACATAATGAAGTTTGGAAGAAAAATAAGGCAATTTGGTTTAAAATGCTGATAGTTTTTAGCTTACTTAATGTTCTATTGTAAAAAGCAAATCTGCACTCAGATCATTTCCATGATGGTGCCAGTATTTTATGGTCACACATAGTCACAACAAATAGTAAGACCTTGATCTTGCATCTTCTTGCCATCAAGCAACAGCCATTTCGTAAATACAGAGTTAACAGGAAAATTCTGGCTTAATGCTGTTGTGAGCCCTGAGAAAAGAGAAGAGAAAACCAGGTTAGCAATTAACAAGCAAAGGGGCAGCAAACACTTCTTTTGAAAGCCACAAGTATTTCTAATGATTGGCCAGTTATTCAGAAGAAAACAAAAAGGCCAAATTAGACAGTTTTATTCCCTGATCATCAAAAGACCATCACGACTTCCCTGTCACAGCCTGGAGCCCACTGTCATTACTGAGTAAGGTTACCAGACTGCTAACAGTTCAGATCACTGAACTAAAACAATTATATAAAGGGTATTTCCTGCCGTAACACTGAGGTAACAGGTTCTACAGATTCTGTTCTCTTGGCCCGAAGACTGTAGGGACAAGGAAGATCCCACTACAAGGCAGGGTAAGAAAGCCTTACTGAGGCCAACCCATCACTACACAGCTACACACAAACACACCTCGAGTTGCTTGAAACTCACAGGTGAGCCTGTGATCTCACCATCCAAAGCCCAAAACTGCAGTAGTGTAAGAGCAGAATAAATAAATAATACTATTTTAACTAAATCCACGTGGAAATCTAACAGAAGCTGTCACCGTTGATTAAAACAGAATGCAGTGAACAGAAAAACAGCTTGTTCCTAGCAGCTGGGATTTGGTGGAACCTTCTGCAACAGGGGACTGGAAACTGCACAAAGTATGTGCAGCAGAAAGAAACAACTCCATGTTGGAGCATTCCTTACTCAGTCTTAAGGCAACACTTGCATATGCTCTTGAGAAAGAAGCCTCTTTTACACATCAAAGGAAAGGGGGTAACTTGAGGATGAAATCTTACACCACATGGATGGATGGTTTCACCAGCCATGTAGATGAAGCCCACACCACACTTCAAGCTCCTACCCAGGCATAAAATGGAAGAACTTGGCATGCACTCTGCACCTCAGTGGATCTTTTCTTCCAATCTACTCTTCTAGTTGAAGAAGCAGAATCTCCTTTTTTTTATGTTTGCTTTACCTGATGTTTCAGCTTGAAAGCCCTTCTCTTTCTTAATACATCCACCACCTACTAAAATATTGCTGGAGACTGTTAGATTGATGGCTTTCTACAAAGTGGAAAACAATTTATGTCCCTGCAGAAATAGTGTAATCTACTGTATTTATTTTACAACTGAATAGAGTAGTAAATAAAAGGGATTCACAGGGAAAAATTATTTTGCTCCCTCAGTATCTTCATATATGCTGATATAAATTATCAGTAAGAAAAATAGAAAAATGTGTAAAGAAAAAGCTTTTATGGAAGAAAAAATGTTTAGGTACAACCTTATGAACTCACTTCAAAGCAAAAGACGATGTGCCCTTCCTTTGCATTTCACAAGCACACCAACTTTCAGTACAACAGAATTCACTGAACTCTCAAAAAATTTTTAGACAGACCCTCTCCTGATCCGTCTCCTGCCAAACTGCCAAAAGCAGGTTACACAACACAGGGGAGTAAATGAAGGTTCTGGCCAACAAAGCAGCTTATTCTGAACAAAACACGCTGTAGCCACCCATCTGAACACATGTAACTGCATAATGAAATAGACTGCATCACAAACATACAGAATTTGTTCGTTTCCTTTTCCAACAGTCAGGATTTAAACGCTTCTGCTCCTCTGCCAAGGCCTTGGCTTCTAGTGTGTACATCCTTCTTTCCTCATTTTTCATTTTCTTCCACCTGTCGCCAAGTATCACACTTATGGCTCTGCAAGATAAATGTTTACAGTACAGTCAGGACAGTGCTAAGAAATACTGTGATTTTTTGTTTGTTTGTTTTTTATTTGAGCACTTTAAAGAACATGTGAGTTAAATGTGGAAATAACACACAAGGAAGAAATCAACTGTATCTTAAAAATTTTAATAATCATATTTGTGATTATCTTCTCACAGTTCTTTTAATTGTTAAATAGCTGAGACTTCTGTGTTAGCTGAGCATGGGTTAATGCACATTTTAACATTTCAGAAGATGTACATTTGAATACGCGGCAACTGGCATAAACCAGCAAAACAGAGATGTTAAAAAAAACACCACCAAATGGTAACTCACATTTGTTTTGCTCTACTTTCATACTAGAAGATCATATGACAGATTTGCTGAAAATATGTTCTCTAATAATTAGAGCAATGAACTGAAAATGACCTCAGCCAAATATTTGATTAACTGCAAGTCCCCATGTCTATTTGATCAGTATCTGTAGCTTCCTCCACCTTTCCATCCATCCTGGGTGGAACATACTGTTAAGTTCCCATTCCTGTGCAAAGGAACCATTTTTTCTAACACATGTATCACCATTTCCTGAAGCTGAATTAATTCCTTTCCTTATAAACACTAGGTCTTTTGACAACATTTCCCTGTACTATCCTGCCATATTGCTTAACTGCACTCCCAATGTTGGATCAATATCCCATTAAAACTTTAACTCTGTCTTTTAGCTGAATGAAAAATCTCTAAACAACAGCTCTTTTATCAATGACTATTAAAGCTACCAAGTAGTTTGTACACTTTGGCTTCAGATTACAGCAATGAGAGTTCTGTGGCTCTAAGAAAAAGGTGGACACAACTAAGTCCTTTTCTTTCTCCTATTAGTAAGTTCCTTGCTGGCAGCAGATACTCAAACTGAATCAAGACAAGTAGAGTGTCATCTACCATTTCCAAAATATGACACATGGAGCAATCCTGAAGGCTGTTTTGCACCACAGCAAAAAAATGGACTTGAATCCTGCAAGGCCGTGTGGTGCCGTTCAGGTTTCCGAGAGCTGCAGAGCACTCAGGGACCACATCCCAAAGTTCCCAGACAGCCCTTGAGCCTGTGCTGTCACATGCTCTGGTGACTCCTTAGAGCAAACTCCTCCAGGGGACACCACATCCCATCGCCATCAAACCCATTCGCACAGCCACAGGAATTTCTGGGTTTCTATCCAGACTGAGAACCAGTATCTTTGGTCTGTCATCAGAAGCAAACATACCCAGTTTAATTAGCAGATTTTTCATCTTTTGACAGTATCCAGAAGCATATCAACAGAAACCTGTCTGTTCTGGGTCATCAGCTTGAGCTGGATCACTCATGCTCAAGAAGGAACAGGTGACCCAGAGAGAGCAGGTCTGCTGTAAAAGCCATTGCCTTTCCAAATAAAAATGCACCATTAAATCTTTTTATTTCAAAACAAAAATACTATTTCCCTCATCTGTAGAAGGTGTACTACTCAAATTAAAGAATTTCTGAACACACAACCAAGTCCAACTATAGTTACAGTGTTACAGTGAAGAGCATCTAGAAAATAAACAAGTGCAGCCCTAACACCAGTTTTCCAAACAGTCTTGCAGTCCACGGTAGTTTTAAGTATCATGTGACTCTTGACTTGTGCTTTCCAAGTTTACGAGCTCACTGTCTTGCTGACATGCTTTGAGCTGCTTTGTCTCAGAACAGACCATTTAACTCAGAATACCTCAAGTTCTGTCCTTTCTTACTCCTGTAAGGAAATAACTGCAGCAAACCTAAGAACTCCACTGTACAGAAGTGGCTGCTATAAGACCTACACAGTAATCTGGAAATGACACAAACTTACATTTAAAAAACATGAGAGCTGCCTCCCAACAGCTAAATTAATGAATGCCTCAGCAGCACTGGAGTGACAGTAGCTGAATGCCTTTATCAATTATCACTAATGCTATTTCTGCCATCCTGTGTTTTATGGATGCTGTGAAACTGCACCCAAATGCACTGCCTTCCAGGCAGGACAGTCAGCAGTGCATTCTGAACCATACTTGTAACTTTACCATCACTTCCCTTCAAGGTAAACCTGCTCACTGAAATATTCATTTTCACATCCATGCAGCTGCAGCTCCAGTTCACTGCATCCATTTGAAATCAGCATTTTCAATTAAATATATAACCATCATAAACTTTCCTGGCTGACATTCTGTTCCATTTCTCATTGATAGTTGCAATGAATGTGAAGCAGCAGATCTGCTTCACTGAACTTACTATGAACATTACAGAACATCATTGTCAAGACACACAAGACTGGCTGGGATTTGTCTGGCAGGATTTTGTATCTCAGCACCAGTTACAGCCTCCTTATTAGAACATTATAAGATAGTAAAAACTCTTTCAAAGCCCTGTCAACTTTAATTTCTACCAGATTTAGGTCTGGAATTTTTATGTCACAATGCAATTTTTACAGTAACAGTTTTTATAAAATTTACATACATTAAAAAACTAAGATTAGTCCATGTTCATACGTTTTAGTTTCTATTTACATATGCACAGTTAGCACCAAATATTACTTAAAATATAGGTAATGGAAATCTTTATAAATGTTTAGAAGCAAATGTGCTAGAGATTAAAAACAAAAGAACAAACTAAGACCCGTTCCCCAAACACAGTCATACAACTCTTCCTGCAAGTTTCAGCAGATCGTTGAATGCCTTTAGGGCAAACAAAATTTGGCAATGTGCTGTCTGGATTATGATCTTTGAGATATCCTAACTATCAGTACTCCATTCTTCAACAAGATACACATACTAGAAATAAATGCCTGTTAACTTCATGAACAATTTGCAATAATATGTCAAGACTTAATTAGAAGAACCAGAAACTCCTTTTTTCATTACAGCACACGAACAGAGCACCTCATCACTGTAAGCAAAGGCAGTTCTGCATTTGTGCCTCCGCCAGTGCACACATATACATGCATCAGTTGCTTTACTCAAGTGTTTTCTCAGAAAGCAAGTTTGCCAAAAATGTCTTGTATCAAGTTCACTGTGTACTGTAGATATTCACAGTCCACCCATAAATTACTCTTTACATTAACATCTTTCAAAACTTGTTCTTAAAAGAAAACACACATTTTCTTTCAAATGCTAAATTCAGACTACTTAAATCTAAAGGTGGGACACCGATATTCTTCTAACTCACCAGTAGTAGCAGAACTACAGTTTGTATCATTACCTGTTGTCTTTCCCTGGATACATCTGAGTGTATTCAACTCTGTATTTTTTGGCAAAAAGCATGAAGGCATTCATTGGTCTTTTGCACTTGTTTGGAGAAGTGGCACTCACAGTACTTGCAGTCCCTGAGCTGTGGCTTTTTCCAGCTTTGCTGTACAAAGGATTGGAGGGAAGATGTGACGATGCAGCAGAGGCACAGTTTTTACTATTGCATTCTGATCTCTCGGCATCTTGATTGTTTGGTCCCCCACAGGACAGCGAAGCGCGACGCTGGCGAGCCATGCTGCTGAGTACATACACTGCAGAGGAGTCCATCGGGGTAAAATCGTAACTACAAGGAAAAGACAGATCCTAAAGCCATCGAGTAATTGTCATTTAAAATCCCTACTTATCTGTTCACTCTTCAATTGTCCTACATTTCTAGTATTTTGCTCTCCTTTGTGTGACATAATGATTTGTGCTTGTTGCGGATGTCAGCGTGAAAAACAAAAAACTACAACAAGGCTTTGGCGGGTAAGTTAATATTTTCTCCAGTGTGATGGAGACTGCAACTTTACATGATCTGCTGTGTACTTTTCCTCAGCTATGTATCAGTTAACTATAAAATGTCTTCAAACTTCATCCTCTTTTTAAACACACTTCTTTCTTTCTGCGTCTGTCCTTACCATAAATCAAACCTGATCAGTGAATTGCAAGTACAGAAAGGGAAGAATAAGCAGTGAGTTCACTTGCAAATATGTATTAAGGGCAAATATGAGACCACTATATTAAAATAAATTATATTATATTCACTACTGTACAAATAACTTCTCTAGGCAGTTGAATACATGCTATTTTACACACAAACCTTCCAGTGAGGTTAAAACCGTGCGCAGAGCCCCGTGATGTCGCACTATTTGATGCAGTGCTGACAAACGCCTGCCCTCTAGTGACAAAACCGCGACATTTCTCCTCAAGGTGTTTGAGCTTAGGTGACTTGTTTCCATAAAATTCAGACCTCCACATACGACGAACTCTTGCAATTTTTAGCTGACCAACAACTACAATTAACCTCTAATCACAAAAGAAGCAGTTTAACTCCACCGATTATCTGTTACCATTGCCAGGTGGGAACCACAGGCTATGCTGTTTTTAGCATGCTATATGGGGAAAACACTCTTGGAAAAGGGCTACCCATCATAAATCTAAACCACTAAGTTACCACCACAAGATAAACGTGAAATGTATATATGCTAAGGCTCCTCTTACCCACTGCTCAATGTGGCTATAGTTTTCATGATTTATGGCCAAAGTAAGACTTTTGAAGAGCTTTTTTGCGAACACTAAGTAGAACTACTCGCAAGGAAATGCTGCATGTGGCAGTCCAGCCCCCATCTGCAACGGTAGCTCCTTTCTGTGTGGTTCTGTCCCATGAAAAGTGGAGCCTATGAGTGGCCTCCAGCATCCCTCAGCGAAGTACAAAGCAGCAAAGAAGGGGTAATGCTGACCATCTTGCAGGCTCTCATGAGATAGGGAGAAAGGACCTCTCTGTTCTGCAACAGGCCAGCACCCTTCCTATCCCTAATCTCCTACCCATAACACAGCAACAGGATTTTGTTTTTAATTCTTCTGTCCTGTTATCACAGCTGCAGCTGCTGCATGCTCCTTTCTCAGTCCCTCCCTTCTGCCCAGAAAGACAAGGAATTAGATGTACAAGGTAGTATTCAGCTGGGCTGCAAATTAGTAAGGAGCTAGAAATCCAGATTTTTCAGTGACATGTAGCTACAATGATTCTAACAGCTCTCTACAGAGACTTCCAGTTCACAATAGGAGTTAATAAGAAGAAAAAAGCCCAGACAGCAAATGAGTGAAGCCAAGCAATCTGAACTCGCTCTGTGCCAGACTGAAATCATAGAAGAGCTCCCAGGGCTTGAACTGCAAACAGCATCTTAACTTCCTTTTTTTCTACTGTAAAAAAAACGAAGTGCAATTGTATTAAAAACAGATGCTAAAAAGGTACTACCATCATAGGAAAAGATGGATTTTACTAAACCTTAAAATCCCAAAATAGTGTGAAAAAATCTTTATTATTTCCTCAGAATCTTACAGCAATTTATGTTGAACAGGACCTCTGAAGGTTACCTGGTTGAAGTTCTAGCTCAGGCAAACCCCAACGTTAATCAAACTCTGAAGTTTGGTAAGTTTGATCTAACATAAAAGAATCCCAAAAACCAGAATATACAAAAATAATAAGAACTAATTATGAACATACTGTATTCTAAAGCCATTGCACATGCATTTACCACCAAGAAACTACTCAGATAATTCAGACATAGTGTTGCATATGAAGCATGAGATAACAGCTAGCAGACATACTATTGTCAGAAATTAGTACCAGGTTTTTCAAACATAATCCACTTCACCTGGAGAATTTTTTATAAAGACAATATGTATTTTTACTGTTTTATTTAATCTGTCTTAAACTATCATAAAAAGAGGCTAAAAAGTTATGTCACTCCAAGGCACTACTTTGCAATTTAGCAGAGCACATAATCACACAGCTTTCCTAGTATTGAATATTCATTTTTCCCTATCATTTATCTCATATTACCAAAACTATTCTCTATAATGCTTCAAATTTTTCTAGACTTAAGGTGCCTACTCATTAAATACAAGAACCACTGAGGCCACTTTATCCAAAAATTACCTTTTAAATGTATCAAAAACACCTGAATCATCAAAGTTAATGGCATCAGGGTGTCCAGGAGGTAGACACAGATCTCCAAGATGCATTTCACAGCATGGAATGCCATGCTGTACCACAGTCAAGCTTGGATAAAAAGATGACCAACCTGAAGTGGTAAAGAGTTAAATTAGACAGACGGCCAGACAATCTCTCCAGTTCTTCATTGGAGCAATCCTATCTCTCGAAATTACGTAATTTTATAAAATGTTCTGATGTAGTTTCTTTCACCCGAAAGGAAAATCAGAAACACTTACTTAGGGAATTCTTACTGCAAACAGTTTATTTTTATCTCAAATAAAATCTCATTCTAGCAAAAAAGGAATCAAAACCTGGAAATTTTTACCATCAAAAGTTCCATGTTTAGCAAGTGAGAAAGGCCTCCCTTATTTGCAGTTTTCCTTTCTCCCCCCCGTTCTTTCTGTTTTCCTGAGCTCCACTGATATACTCAATCAAATCTTTCCTTAAGAGATAGGCAGTCTTCCTGGAAATTTATGGCTTTACAGGTTTTTTATTTTGTTCATATTCTGGATTTCTTTACAAAGACAGTAAATTTTTCAACACCACAACTTTTATCACTTTCTTGAACAGTATGGGATGCCAACAAAATCTGCAGTCACTTTCTGAGAATATTTTAATATATAACCAAGTGTACTTGAGGTATTTCATACCTTTATTTTTAACATAAAATGGATGATCAAGTCTGCATTCTACCGTAAGCAAGCCATCCTCCACTGTGCCAGGATCAAAAGTCAGCTTCAGCACTGACTCACCACAGGAAATGCTTTCTTCATGAGAAATCAACTTCAAACCATTGGAACCATAGTCCTGTTAATACACATACAGTTCAAAAAATTTCCCCCAAGAAAAGCACACATCTGTGTATACTATAGGTGTATACTCATCATCATACATTGTATTAAAAAGTAACAATATTTTAATCGGCATTTCTATCTTGCTAGAAATTAATAAAGATGATATAACATTCAAAACATTCATAAATTAATTCAGTTCAAGTGCTTTATAATGACATACTCAAACAGCAGAGTTATCTGCTCTAAACAACATTAATGTCAACCTGTTTTCCTGAGACAGCAATTAAAGGCACAGGGGTAACGTAAGAAACTAAGTATCTGCTACAGGTATTGCAGTGCATTTATTAGAACTAATGGCTACCTTGTAAGGACTGACTGGGAGATTTTCCTCTTTCCCACAGCTTTCAGATCTTGCAAACTCTTCAACATCCTGCCATTCTTTATTGCGTCCTTTATGAAAGCACAAACGAGAGCCTAATAGATTTTTTCAAGGAAAAGAGAATGTTAGTATTAGGTTAAAAAGTCTGTGCTACAAGGGAAAAAAAAAAAAAAGACAAGATAAAACAAATAGTTATTTCATTATATAAGTTATTTTACCTTTTAGAAAACAATGCCAGACAGTTGAGGGCCAGGAATGGCACCATCCTAAATCATCATCATCTGAAAGTGATGACATGCAGAAAATGCCAGATTCTGATTCACTATTCGCCTATTAAAAAAAAGCAAAATGGTGTTGGTATTTTACTGCAGAGTATTTTAGGACTGGTCTTATATGTCTTAAGACAGTCTCTAATTTGCACTTGTATCATCATTTTACCTTAAATACTAATAGGAATGTAGCATGAAGACAAAGATTAAAGGAATGCAGTAAATGTGAATGAAGCATTTTCATCTCCTTTTCTGAGATACAGCCTGACATTTTTGAGTTTCATTCTCTGAGACTCATTTCACCCCTATGGATTATCTTATGCTCATGTGTAAGCATTTTACACCTCATCATTCCTTGGTCATCAACAGAATCACCCAAAGCCCATTAGTCTATGGTCCAATTACTGGAAAGCTGTAGACTCAAGGCAGTTGTAGATAAATCACTGGAGAAAATTTCAGTGTTGTTAACAGACAAATTTCAGATACAAATTAATATAAGGGAAAAGGAGACACAGGACTCCTTTGTGCATCTAGAAGGAGACGGATCCATATTTCCTTCTGAGGCATCAAACAAGTTAACATAATTTTTTAAAGCTTCCTATAGAAGGAATTAAAATAGAAGCAGAGCTTTCTTAGAAAGTGACCTCGTCACAAAAAATATGAAGTAGCACTACAAGCCTACCCTGTCTGGTAAAAAGAAAAGTAACAGAAAATCTAGCTTAAATAGCAATAGTATTAACACTACACATACGCTTTTCTTTTTTAAACCAGTTTCCCTTTTCAAAAAACCTAACCCATTACTCATACATGTTTATTTTAAAATGTTTCAGAACAATTCACCCTTTCATGTCTGACTGGTGTTTCATCCACATCATTCTTGGAGAAGTTAGGATCATTGTTTGAAGATCCTGGTGGAGGACGTGCATAGGAATGTAAACTTTTGCTTGTTGCTATTATGCGAACAGGAGATGATCTGCAACAGAAACATGTATTTTAAAATATCTCAGATTAAGACAACATGAGATTTTGGTGCCATTACTCTAAAATGCTTTTATTGCAAATATTTCCATCTGCGTGAGTTGAACAGCAAATAAACCTCCCACACACCAGTATTCCAACGGGATGATTAAAGGGTGCAAGCTCAGGCAAAGAGAATGTTTAGCGTAACTCCTGCATAGGTTCTATATAGCACCCAAGTGACAACAGCACTTCCACAGTGGCATCTCCTTATCACAATGCTGAAGTTTTTACACAGATCTTGAAGCAAATACCCTGCTTTTAAGAGAATATAAAGACATCTGCTCTGTCCAAATGATTAAATCTCAATTCCATGACTATAAACAGTACTGCATTGAGTTTTCTGATTATAAACCTAAGAAAAGCTGTAACAATAAAATGTGAAGCCCAGAAATTTCCAAGATCCCACACTTGCTGCTCACAACCTTACAGAATTTACAGATCACAAACCTGAGACAGTTACCACTAAAATACACATTGCATTACATTTCCAACTAGCTGTTTAAAAAAAAAATCTGAAGTCTGTGCACTGGAAAGCATTAAGAATTAATTGTAACAAATTCCTCTTAGTTTTTATCCACTGCTCCACATGAGGTAAATGTCCATTATTTCTGAGCCTGCTGTGGATAGGCAATGTCTTTATATCATCCTGTGTCATTCATGGCTGGAAACTAAGCAGCTTTTGCACCAGGCTATGAGACGAGTTCTGTGCATGCTTTCACAGAACAAATAGAAAGACCAAAAAATACAGCTCCAGTTCAAAGTCAGAAGGTGTAAAGAGTGAAGGAAATGTTTCTGGAGACAGTATTATAAATCTCTATAGTTCAAAATTGAAATGAGTGTCAGTACCTGTTATAAAAAGCACACTGCATCAAAGGACTCTGAGGACTTGTGGCTATATTTGCTAATTCTGTCAACCAGTTCACCCCATTCTCACAAGAATAAGCATTTTCTGGATTGCTGTTTGAGGTATGTTGGCTCCATGAAGGCCTTGAACATTCCTGATGTGAAACATCAGCACCAAGCTGAAAAAGTGCAGGTGGGGTAGAATCTGTCTGCACAGCCTGTAATTCTGGAAGATCATCTACAAAGACATGCACAAATTACCATAATTATTCTCAATTCTAGCTGACATCAAATTTTGCAAATTAAAATAAAAAAGGAACCACAATGAAGTAATTTTATTTTCTCATATCACAACTACCATCTTTTCACAAACCCTATTCATAAAAATGGCCAGAGAAATATTAACATCTCTAGTTGATTATATATTCACACAAGAAATTTAAGAAAAAATTAGGTAACTAGATAAAAATGTAGTTCTGATTTTAAAGTTTTTACTAGATTGACCAGTTTACACGGAACTATACTGCAGAATCATTCAAAAATGACATGCTTCACTAAAATACTAAAACATTCCACAAAAGACAACTAAATTAATCTGTCCTTGAAGGTGTGACACTAAAAAAATTCAACATCAGACCATGTTCAAGCTAAAACGTTGCCACCAGGGAACTGGAGTTAAATAACTCAGATTAAATAAATCATGAAAGCTGGGTATACAGCCTGGCAGGGTGAATTCCTATCAATAATTTATACCTTTCATATCTCATACAGAATAGCAGAAAAGAGCCCAGCTTGTTAAGAGAAGTCTGTGCTATGTGCTGTCATGTAACTAAGTATCAATATTCTTAATCATTCCATACCATCAATTAAATGTTTTAATATCTCAGCAATTATATCAATACTTTCTTAAGTAAATGCTGTTTTTCTCCAATACATAAGGACTGATGTTCCTCTATCCCAGAATCTTTATTTGCAGCAGATATAAAGCAATATAATTTCCCTATAGGAGGAGCCCTTGAGCTTTCTGTTTGTTTTTTCTTGTGCCAAAAAAGTTCCACTCCTCTGGGGATTAGAAGCAGAAATTTGTGGCTCTGGGTTCAAGAACACATTTGAGTCAACAGGCCAGTGTGTCAGAATTGGAAATGGGTTAAAGGGAAAAGTGACTGCAAAGTAAACCTTCAGATGTCACAATTCCCTGTCCTACTCAAGTTGAAAATCAGCAATCTCTTTCAGTCAGCTTCCACTAATTTCAGTATAAGACATCTAAAATAAACCTTAGAATTCAGCTTCTTCTGAAAAAAAAATCATGTTATTTACCAAGTTCCATGTGCTCATCACAGGATGCATATCCAGGAGAAGAGGGCAGGTTTTCATTACACTTCAGCAACTCCAGTGACTCATTCATCCCTGAAGTTCTCTTGTCCACTACCAGAAGGAGTTTCTGAACTGCATTAGGCATTTGATTTGTCTTCACTTCCCACACCATGTTAGGATGCTCCAAAGTATCTGACTTTAGAAAGAGAGAGGTTAGAAAACTGTATACATGTGAACTGGTTTAAGTTGCATCTGATATACCACTTCATTACCAGGGTCCTAAATCCTCATTAGTCTGTTGACTATCACAGTGTATTTTAGGGGTGTCCAGACATGATCTTGCACAATGCTTACAGAAAACAGAGCTAACTCGGAAGTCAAGAGGCTGCCTGGCGCCCTGGCCACTTGAGTTTCTAGTATCTTGAAGTATGGAGATTTCCTGGCACTTCCCAGGAACCTGTTCCAGTAACCACTCTTGCTGTAAAGAAGCTGTTCCTTACACAAGTTTGAACTTCCCACTGCCTCCGAGAGTTTGGAGTTATCTCCTCAACCACCACTCAAGCCAAGCTAAACAACATTCACTTGGAACCTAAGCCACTCAGGTCATTACAAAAGGCAATCAGATGGGTCAGACAAGATTTGATTTTGGTTAATCTGTCCTGGATATTCCCAGACAATTTCTTGCCTTACGAAGAGGGTAGACATGGCTATCACGAGAATTGCCCCATAATATTCCTGAAGGCTAAGGTGAGGCTGACCAGCCTGTAGTTTCCCCACATCCTCCTCTTTGAAGCCTGGTGGGACATTTTCTTTCTTCCAGTTATTGGGAGCCATCCTACCACCAAATCCACTGCTGTTTGGAGACCATCCTCACAACATGTCCCTGCCCAAGGGCTGGGGGCTTGGAACTAGATGACCTTTAGGGTCCCTTCAAACCCCAAACATTCTGTGACCCATGACCGACACGCGGAGGAATCCCATCTGCTCCCACCGCCTCGTGCAGCTGCCTCATGGAACTGGCCTGCCCCTCGCTTGCTCCGCTTCTACCCCAGAGAAAGAAGTGTCTCGCTCTGTCAGAGGCAAGTTGCTACACCCAGGGACTTGAGGAACCCAGGAACAGGCCTGGAAAATGAAGATCAAAGCAAAAATGCCGTCCTTAACCTTGTGAGAGCAGGTCTCCTCTGCCATTTAGCATCAGGCCCACATTTTCTCCAGCTGCCCTTTCAGCACTGGTGTCTCTGCAGAAGCCTTTTCCACTGCCCTTCCCTTCCCTGGCCTCCAGGAAGAGTCTCAAACACACTGGACTCCTAACATCCTTAGCTGTGTTGCAAACAGAAAGATAAAGAAGCCTCTACTTCTAGTGGAAGATTTCACCGCAGTTTCATTTCCCCAAATCCCAGTACTGTAATGTTTATACCAAACCCAGTATTTTAAATCATCTTCAGCAGAGAACCGTGTGCTTATTCGACACAACCACTGCCTCTAAATGCTGGCAAACAATGTTATCCAATCTTTACTAATTTGGTTATCTACTTTTTTTTGGGTTTTTTTCAGATGAGGATAAATTAAAGCTACCATAACATAATTACGGCATACTTTAATGAAATGTCCTTGAAAAAGTAATCATGAGTCTGTCATGAAAGAGCAGAAAACACAGCTTAGTAAGAAAGAAAACCTGAGAAGTCTAACATATGCATGTCAACTAAGCTACATTAGAGAAATACCAACAATAGCTTAAAAAAGTGTAATATTTTCATATCATAGAATGACTGGGTTGGAAGGGATCTCTGGAGGTCATCTAGTCCAACCCCCTCCACTGCTAAAGTAGGTTCACCTACAGCAGGTTGCACACGATCGTGTCCAGGAGGGTTTTGATTGGAAAATTTCTAACCTTCTGATCTCCTAATCTTTCAAATATATGCAAAACTTATATACTTGCAGGCTAAACATAAAAAGATGTTTGATTCTACTCAAGTGGCACTACTATAAAGCTATATCAGTTTATTCTGATTTTAAGGTGGCGAAGGTCAGAGAAATGAGAATATACAACTCAAACTATCAGTGACACTATTTTCACCTCCAAGAAACATCTTTAACACAATTTATACCCCTGTCACCCATGAGGGACAGTAAAATTATAGACCACCACAAGACCAGATAGCTCAGTTATTTCTGAACAGAAAAACCAGAACTCAGTAGTACAGGTCAGGACCTTGAAGATTATCTCCAACTAATCCACTCCAAAAAGCCACTCCTTGTTTTTCTGGCTTATCTATGTCTTCGCTTTCCCCTCTTCTGCTCTGTTTTTTTTTTCCTCTATTTTTTCCTCTCTTCCTTTCCCATCTTCCTACCAAAATGAAGATGCAAACTTATTCCTGGAATGTTACCTTCTCCTTCCTTCCTACCAGGGGCCAAGACTTGAAAATACATGTCCTGGTATCCCAGAACCCTAAAGGTCAGAGGTAAGGTACAGATAAAAATGCTAGTCTGACAGGAAAGATACTTGTTTGAGAAATTAATTATTTCTCCAAGTCACAAGAATTTCTCTAAACTAAAGCCATCTATGTACAAAAGCCAAAAAATCCTCTAACAAATGAATTACAAAGAAATTGAAAGAAAATTACAAAGAAAAACAAAGAAAGTGCCCAACTTTACTTTTCAATTATTTTATGCTACTTGGTTAAAGCCTACTTTGGGCATCACGTCCTTCTCTTGTCCTCAGCTTTTCAATGGTTTAAACTTGAAGGGGATTAGTCATTAATTAGCTTGTAAATATTTTTTAAAATTCAACTTTATGTTGAAAATTTGTTGCATCAGGTGTTGTCTAAAACCACGCTTCACAGGACTTTAATTGCTGTGGTTGTCTTTGGAGGCTAAAGGGAATTATTATTTTGTGCTTTTAAGTTAATTTGTCATGCTAAAACAAATGGCACTATTAACAAGCACCTTATTAATTGAACCGTGTCTATTTTTGAGGAAGAAAAATAAATTTGGGAGAAAGGCAAATAAAGACTGTGGCTGAGAAGGGGTTCAGCAGGAACTGCGCAGCGTCCACCCAAACCGCACCGCGCAGGAATGCCTGGGTGGAAATGCTTCCCGTGGTGTTTTTCCTTCTGCTATTTGCCTTTCTTCCCCCAACCTACTGACGAAGTTTCAGGCCAGGTCTACGCCTGAGCAATAAGCTGGTCGGAGTTTAATTTNAACCCCCCTCAGGGCCGCCCCCGCCCGTCACGTGACCTTGTTTACACTCGCGGCCGCACGGCGCACGCGCGCTCGGCCCCATTCATTCGAACTGCGTAACACCGGCCCGGGGGGGCCCCCCCGCGCCCCGGCCGCAGCTCCCCCCGCGGGGCTCACCCGCACCCACGGACACCCCGAACGCTCCCCATCCCGCACGGTGGCTGCTCCCGCAGCGGGCACACCGCCCTCGCTCTGACAGACCGGGGCGGACAGCCCCTTCCCGAGAAAAACAAAGGGGGGGGGGACACCCCCCCATTCTTATTTTCATGGTTTGGAGGGGCCCAAAGGTGGCCGGCACACCCTGGGAGTTTCAACCCAGCGGCGGGGGAGGGTGGCGGCTCCGCCGGGCCGGTCAGGGAAGGCGCACAGTAAACAATGTCCGGGGTTCCCGTCGCCGTCAAAAGCCTGGACACAGCGGCCTCCTGGGCTCGGCGTGCGGCCGCCACCACTCCCTTCCAACCTCTCGGACCCCTACCGTTCCCCGCCGGAGCCTCACAACCCCGAAAAGCGGCAGCTCGAAACTTTGTAGCACTTACCGAACCCGTCGCCATTACCGAGCTCCCCTCGGCTGCCCTCCCGCCCCGTCCTCTCGGAGGGTCCCGCCCCCGCCGGGCCCTGCTCGGGCGCTGAGTGGCCAGAGACGACGTTGCTCAATGCGCAGCCAATTTCTATTGGCTGCTGGCCTGCCTGTCAGGACTCCGCCCGGAGGGCGGGCATGTTTTGACTCTCCTGCACAGCAGATTGCACGGCGCCGCACATCAATCACCCCCATACGGCGCCCCGATTAGCCGATGCCTCCGCCAGCACGCGCAGGAGCATTCTGGGAGCTGTAGTCGCCGCCGCCGCCCGCGCCTGCCCACGGGTCCGCGATAAGACGACAGGTCCCAGGATCCCCCGCGCGGGCCCGGCGATAGTAAACAAGCGGCGCGGGACACGTGTACCCGGCCCGGCCGCTGCCCGCCCGCGCCCCCCGCCCGNCCTACCAAAATGAAGATGCAAACTTATTCCTGGAATGTTACCTTCTCCTTCCTTCCTACCAGGGGCCAAGACTTGAAAATACATGTCCTGGTATCCCAGAACCCTAAAGGTCAGAGGTAAGGTACAGATAAAAATGCTAGTCTGACAGGAAAGATACTTGTTTGAGAAATTAATTATTTCTCCAAGTCACAAGAATTTCTCTAAACTAAAGCCATCTATGTACAAAAGCCAAAAAATCCTCTAACAAATGAATTACAAAGAAATTGAAAGAAAATTACAAAGAAAAACAAAGAAAGTGCCCAACTTTACTTTTCAATTATTTTATGCTACTTGGTTAAAGCCTACTTTGGGCATCACGTCCTTCTCTTGTCCTCAGCTTTTCAATGGTTTAAACTTGAAGGGGATTAGTCATTAATTAGCTTGTAAATATTTTTTAAAATTCAACTTTATGTTGAAAATTTGTTGCATCAGGTGTTGTCTAAAACCACGCTTCACAGGACTTTAATTGCTGTGGTTGTCTTTGGAGGCTAAAGGGAATTATTATTTTGTGCTTTTAAGTTAATTTGTCATGCTAAAACAAATGGCACTATTAACAAGCACCTTATTAATTGAACCGTGTCTATTTTTGAGGAAGAAAAATAAATTTGGGAGAAAGGCAAATAAAGACTGTGGCTGAGAAGGGGTTCAGCAGGAACTGCGCAGCGTCCACCCAAACCGCACCGCGCAGGAATGCCTGGGTGGAAATGCTTCCCGTGGTGTTTTTCCTTCTGCTATTTGCCTTTCTTCCCCCAACCTACTGACGAAGTTTCAGGCCAGGTCTACGCCTGAGCAATAAGCTGGTCGGAGTTTAATTTGGAGAACAGCTTCTCCAAGCAAAACACAACATACTGGCAAGACTGGATCTACACCAGGGACTTTTCCTGGCGCAGCTGCTTTAATCAGGAATCCTCGCTGCACATCCCCGGCCGTGCCAGAGCGCGCAGCCGAGGCACAGCGTGATTCACCATGTTTTCGAAGCCCGAGCGGCGCGTTCGCTGGCGCAGGGCGGGCCGCGCTCCCCCCGCAGCCCCGGCCCCGCTGCGGGGCCCTGAGGCCGGCGCTCCCGGCGCGGCC
>VYZQ01018813.1:2366-31698 GCA_013400655.1 Mystacornis crossleyi
TGTAGGGCTCTTTCTGCTATCATAAGAAACTTGGATTACACATGCTCGGAGCCAGAATCAGTTTCTCTCCCAAAGGAGAATTCTTGGTCAATTCACTTACCTGGTTTACTTTCCTGTATTCACAACTGCGTGGTGTTCTGATGAATCTTAGTGCATTCCTGTTCATGACTGGAGCGAATTGTCTAGCTTCCTGCTGAGCTCTGGTTGGAAGTAGTCAGTGTTTCAATGCATACATTTTAATGTTAAAAGGCAACATTATAGCAAAAACAGTGTTTTCACTAAGTGATTGTTCCATGCATCTGTCATTCTTTTATATCTCAAGGCTTTTTTACATGAACATAGTAAATCTGCAGTTCACTGGCTATCTCCTGTGAAAAAGGTTCCCTCCTTTTCTTTCCAAGCAGGCTTTATGGCCCACAGTTCAGCATTTATTTGGCCTTTAGTAGTAGATTTGAATGAAGTCTGCTTCAGTAGGATCTTTACTTCTAGAAATTCATATCTAGAAGGTTATTGTTGCTGATGATTTGCAGCAAACCCAGAAGTCTTAGGGGTTGCCCTTTATTATAGACTGTGGTAAAGTAGCAGCTTTGTAGACCCACAGAGAATATTGCCAGTAGCCTTCTGGGTGACCAAGCAGCAACAGCAACCAGAGCAGGTCCATGTTACAAGGAAAAGATGTTAATCAGCAGACAGTGCTTGCTTTCTGAAGGTTAAGCTTGCCATGGTGTGTATATATTTGTGTGGTTTGGGAAAAATTATTTCTTAGGCAATAAATCTGCTTGCAAAATAATTCCTAAAGCAGCAACTGGAAAGATCTCTTGTTTGGAATTAGTCTTTCTTAAGAATTCTGTGTTATTTGACCGACCACAAGGGGGGGATAGGTCATAACACCCAAAAAGGACGTTACGTTTTATTTCTGTGAACTATGGTTTTACTGCTTTTTTTTTCCCCCACCTCATTTTGCAGTGTTCTACACTCATTATTTCTTAGTCTAAATATGCACATTCTTGTTCAAGTGTTTAAGTTAGACAAAAGTGCTGTCTATCTGTGCTGATGTTTTCTATAATTTTGTAGGATATCTTGGCACAAGTTCTACAGATACTGTTGAAATCAAAATTGCTTGTAAGTACTCCTGCTTTCTTATGACCTGCTTAACATACAGTGAAATATGCTAAAGACTATTTATATATTTGTTTGTTTGTTTATTTCTTGCAGGTTTTGGAAGATGAAAATGCAAATGTTGATGAAGTGGAGTTAAAGCCAGATACTTTAATAAAACTGTATCTTGGTTACAAGAAGTAAGCAGCATACATCACTTAGATGTAATGGGTAGCATCCTCCTCTGCTTTCAAAGTCTGGGTGAAACTTTGTATACTTAGGATGAAAGCTTCGGGGTTCAAGTGCCAATTCAAATGTAGACCCAGTGTGTACCAGCGTTAAGGGAGAGGGCTGGCGAGTGGTGGGGGATGGGTATGATTTCAGCTCTTCGACTCTGACTTTGTCATAAAGTCTGTCAAGGCCTGACTTATTTTCATGTGTCCTTTTTGTTCCTTGATTCTTGTCTAATTCTTGAATAATTGATTCAAGGGCTGCTGTTCTGCCAAGGTGCGTGACTTGCATGCACTTGGCAAAATCCATGATATTTTATAAGGTTACAGTGGTGTCCAGTGATCAGCAAAGGTCAAAGGCATAAATGTTCATCCACTACTGCTAACATGAGAAGATCAGGCTCATTTTATAACCACAGAGTATACAGTGATTTAAAGACTTAATAAACACGATTTTCAGTAGGTTTTATTACTTACTTTTAAACAGTTGTGTATCTTAAGTTGTTTACAGCACTGTGGTACTTTTTATCATGCTTACCAGAGCATAGATATAAACACACATAAATTCAGTGAGGAGTTCAGTACTTCCTGAAGATAAGATCTCAAGTGAAAGAAACATTTTAAAACCTTTCCTTGTACCTCACTCTTTATCTGCTTTCTATCCCCTTTACCAATAATTAAAGGTTTGAGAATTCATGGTCAGTTACATTAATGCAGTGATGGAAACAGCTCAGTGTTGCTGCACTGTGCAGCTGCTGGTTCCCAATTTATGATGGAGAATACTGTTCGAAATAAATAACAGATCTCTCCCCAGTGCAGCCAACAGGCTGGGCAGAGGCCTGTGCTCCCTGGTGCTCTGATGCTGAGGTTTGCTCCCCGCTTGTGACACAGGACCTTGTCTTGAGAGTGGCCACGTGTGGTAGTGGGCTCACCTCAGCACAGCCATCAGTGCCAGGGAGCACGGGAAAGAAAGGTAGAACTCAGTTCTACAGAACTGATCTCTCCACGTTATGGTCCAAATCCAGGCTGTAAATCAGAAAGGGGATTCTGTTTCCATTGACTTCCGTTGTCCGCTTCACTGACTCCAAGCTTCTTACTAGGAGAATAGAAATGTTTTGAGTACAGTTTAACTGTACAGTGCTGGTTAGACCTCACAGATCACTAGGATGGATTCAGTAAGTTATGAAATACACAGACACTCACCAGAAAGGTATTTTGTTTCTTTGGTTGGTTGTGGGCATTCTTTATTTTACTTTTTTTTTTAATCCTGAATAAGAGTGTCTAAAGTTTTCAGAAGAGCCGAAGTCGTCTTTTGTTTTTAAGTAATTATGGTGGTGTGGCTTTTATTTTGGAGTTGGGTTTTGTTTGGAGCTTTTTCTTTGTTTCTTCTGTTTTTAAACAGGCTAATTGTTTATTAACTTCTGTTATTCTTTACAGCAAAAAATTAAGGGTAAATATCAATGTGCCAATGAAGACTGAACAGAAGCAGGAGCAAGAAACTACACACAAAAATATAGAGGAAGATAGGAAACTACTGATTCAGGTGAGTTTTATCGCAGAATGCTGCGATGAACTCAGAACCACAATTTTCTAATCATTTAATGAAGTTACTGTAGGGGTTTCTTAATTTTTATTAGAAGACAACATGCCATTACAGTGCACTATGTTAGAGTTCAAAAAATGTGTTTAAATGTTCTTAAAGGTGATTGGAGTCTGTAGTAGAAACTGGAGGAAGGCATTTCTACAGATAGGACTATGTTCTTCACATTTGTTGTAACCTGATGTTGATGAGTGTTTGGGTTCCTTGGACGCACACGCTCACCAGACCTTGTCATGGGTGAAAAGTGAATAATAAAATAGTAATGCCCAGGTAGTATGAAATTAGCAGTGGTTTTATACCAGTTCATTTGGAATCCACTTGAGAGGCAGGGGAAGGAAATACAGATGTACCACTAAGAGAGTGTCACAGTAAGGTTAAATGTATAAAGAAGTCTTCACTACGCAGGTGGGTGTGTGTGGCTCTTGGTACCAGTTGGTGCTATTGTTAAAGCTGACTGACTGCAAGCACAGTTCTAAAAATTCATGTGTCAAAACCACTTTTGATGACTGTGTGCTGTGTAGAGTCAGAGTTCTTGAAGTCTGCGTGAGTAGCTAAAACTCATGGCCAAGCGTCTCCCTGTCTGGTGCTTGCTTTGGTCGTGGTGGTGCTTCTGCACAAGCAGACCTGATCTCCTAGGGAAGTTAAATGGCTTTATGCAGAGGGACAAGTAGTTTGCTCCTAAACGCACCTTCCCAATTTTGCTGTGTAGGCTGCTATTGTGAGAATCATGAAAATGAGGAAGGTTCTAAAACACCAGCAACTGCTTGGAGAAGTGCTAACACAGCTGTCCTCAAGGTTCAAGCCACGAGTTCCTGTAATTAAGGTATGTGAGAACCACTTCTCTGAACCTGGATTCCAGGATGTGAGGAAGATATATATACAGACAAAACACATGCTTCCGAATTAAAGGAAAGTTAAGCTGATGAGGTGGGAGGGGCAAGGACAGATTTTTGAGTTGTAAGTAGAAAATATTTTAATCAGAAATATTGTATTTCTCTTAGGGTAACATCCATGTTTCGCATTATTGGCAGTGGTGGTAAAATAGTAGCAGGATTGCATCTTTTCACGTCAGTGTCATCTTACCATAGCCCTTGATCCAGGCTTACCTTTTGTTCCTGCTCTCCCAATTGTGGGACTACAGCCAGCCACAGTCAATAAAACAGTTTCCTACTTTCTTTTACAATAAAAATGTTGTGGAGGGGGGCATTGTATTTAATTATTTACTCATAATTATATTGATTATATTAATTATTCGTTTATGTATATTAATTTCTTCATCGGTTTGTCTAAGTGAGCTCACCAGGAGTTTTCACATCCACAGCCAAGGGTAGGTCGGGCAAAGAACCGGCAGTGAGAGCAGTTGCATAAACTGGCACCAGTGCTGGGCAGTGACCCAGGCTGCTGCTCACTGCAGCTGCTGTCTTTAGTGGCCTTACATAAGCTCTCTGCATCTTGGTGTAATTCCTCATTTGCTGTCTTACTGTGAAGTTGCTCAGCATACTGATGATCTCCCAGTCACACCCCTGGAATGGCATCCAGGAAGTGTAATTCAGTTTAATGGATTAGCAAAGCCCTCTGCATGGATGTGGTCAGAAAGAGGAGAGTGAACTGCTGTGGTTTGTGTCCTTTGCCTACTCCCATGCTCTGCTTGCCAGGGAACTCCCTCGGGGGTCAAAATCAAAGTTTGTAGCAGCCCCAGAGAGGGCTTCTGTGCCCGTGTCCCATCACTTACCTCTGTTCCTCCCACAGAAATGCATCGACATCCTCATTGAGAAGGAGTACTTGGAACGTGTAGATGGTGAGAAGGACACCTACAGTTACTTGGCTTAACATTTTTATTAGCAATTACCTGACTGTGTGACACTCGGCAAGTAGGTATGTGATGGAAAGAATGAAAGCGACAGAACTTCATAGCAGCCACCCTGCTGCCATTTGGACCTCCCTTTTTAATGACTGAGACCAGGACTCCACCAGCCAGTCTCAGATTTACATCAGAACTGCTCAGGATTGATACATTTCAAGTATGTAAATATGGACACCAATGCCATTTAACCTAATTTAAGAACAGAAAGGAATCAGACCCTTCTCGTTTAAGGGTTGCATGCTACTGCATTTAAATCAATACATTGGCTATATGATAAACAGCTGCCGTCACAGGCAGCACTTATACATGTTGGCAGCACTTGGAGAGCGAGTCTGAATGGGCCCATGTGTAATCTGCTATGAAAAACCATTTGTATAGTGTGTTTCATTTTTTAATGTGTGATAAATAATAAAAAAAAATTTAAAAGATTTCTGTACAAGTTGCATTTGGTTTTATTGTTTTAAGTTTCATGACTTATCTTTCTAAATGTAAATAAAAGGTATAATGGTTATGAAAGCTATTAGAAATTCGTTTTGCTTTTCCTCCCCATTTTCTGGTGCTTTAAGAACATTTTGTTCTCTGAAGAAATTGTCATCTATCATTATCTGTGCATGTTAGTTCTTTTTGAAGAGGACATGCGTGCACTTTGAAAATAAAAGAAATTTGTGATGATTTCACAAGATATGCAGAACAGAAAATACTCAGAATATATGTGGCAGTGCTTGGTCATCTGAAATTGGAGCTGGTTTTATATTGCTCATTGTGCTTATAAAATGCATCATTCTTGCATAAATACTGCCTGGAATAAAGGAGGTTTAGGCTGCCCATTTCTTTGACTAGAATAGAAAATTGAATATGTTCCTAAAGATTAATTCCATTTTGATTGACCAGGCCTCATTCCCTTCTTCTCCCAACTTTTTATGAAATGAATATTGGCTTTCCATATGCTACAAGCAAAATGCTGACATCCTCACAGGTCTCATTTTTGGTAATTTATATTTTCTGATCTTCATGGTGAAAAGAACTTAACTTCTCTATCCATTTTACCCTTTAGAATTTGTGGTTTGTGCAGTGTTTCTTCTCCCAGGAAGGGAGCCAGGTTTTGTGTTGCTAATGTTTTTCTGTTGAGGGACACTAATGGTAACAGTTGAACTCTGGGTTTAAAAAACAGTTATGGAGCAGTACTAGATGTGATCCAGACTGATTTGGAAAAACGGAGCGGTGTCATCTGCATTAGAGATTTTGTATGTTTGCTATTTCTGTTCTGAAAGAGCTGAAGACTGCCATTATGGGCAATAGAAGCATCTTGCTGCCTAGTTTTAAAATTGCTTTTGGAAATGTAGAAGAGTGGAGCTTATGATGCCTCTTTAATTTTTTTTTTTTTTTTTTTTTTTTACGATACTTCNTTTTTACGATACTGCTTTGTTTCTGTAAACCCTTCTTGCAGAAAGTTCAGGGCTAAAAGAGTTTTGTAGCAGGATGTGGTATGATAACAAAGAAGCAGCCTGAATTCCTTTCTTAGTTGCAAGGTCAGAAATCACCTACTCTGAGCTGCCTTTCAAAGCCCTGGACTGGTTAAAGCACTGCTTTGTGTACTGTACATCCGGCTTCAGACCAGGAGCTGTGCTCTACCCAGGCAGGGAGAAAATCAGGTTTTTACTGTTCTTTTCCTCATGAACTCTTAGTTATTACTTGGGCCACCACCAAGGCAGAGGGCATGTGGCAGCTGCCTGCTGTAGATGGAGTATTGGAAGCAGGAAGAGCTGAACTCAGACCCAGTCTTGGAGCCCCCCTCAGTGCAGAATTAAATGGTCCTTACGGACAGGATTTCTTGAAAGCAGTGTGGCAGTAATGCCACCCTGTGCCTGCCCTCCCACTCCAGCTGATTTGACCAGAGCATTGTGTTCTATGTTGCAAGAGGCTGCAGAGTTTACAGTCCACTGGCAAGTAAGAAATAAACATTGTAGCCCTGTACAAGACCCAAACAGACATCTAGCTGCTATTGAAATGATTCTGGATAAAAACTATTTTCTCTTCTGCATCTCTTAATTTTTTAATGTATGTATAATTACTGTTGTATTCATCATTCAGTTTGGTGCCTCAGAGAAGCCACAGTGCGGGCACCTTGTACCACAGCTTTATCTTGAAAGCGGTGTTTGTCACAAATTGCAGCTCTTCTGGCACTTGCTGGAGTTTCTGGGCTACAGCCCTTACTTAATCCAGAGAACATGGATGTAGCTGCATGCCAAGGGAGCAGAGAAGCTGCAAGATCACACCTGTCTCACTTAAACGCTGCAGCACCACAATCACCTGACTGACATCTCCACTGTTTGCATCTTCACACTGATTGTAAATGTGACCCAGAGTAACAGGAACAGAAGGAGACAAGTATGGAGCTGCCTTTGCACAGAAGTTGCAAGTTAAATTCACATTGGTTCCTCAAGGGGTTGACACAAAATTCCAACTCAGTTCCAGTAAAAATGAAGAAGTTCAAGTATCCTTTATTCAAGGTTGAAAAATGTACCACACCACATTATTGCAAAAGTTCATAGGTACAAAACACTTTGCAGCTGGTGAGAAGGCAATAAAAAGTTGGGGTTTTTAAAATTTGTTGCTATAAATTACTGTTACAGTACTTTGCAAATACAGAATTTCAAATTGCATCATTTTTATTTTTCTAAAATTGCCCACAGTACTAGAAATTCCTGAAGATAAGGCAGCTGTTTGTTTAAAAGAAGAGGTAGCTGGTGTCAAGGGATTTCCATTTCTCTTTCAATGCCCACATACTTAAGGGCATCAGCTTGGCTATATCTGAAATTAAAAAAAAAAAAACAAAATCACAAATGAAAAAACAATATCATGGAACATTTCAGCACCACAGCCCAGAATCCTCTCAAACTTAGATTTCCCATAGTTTCCTCACCAGCGGGGGTGTTTTCCCTTGTGTGAATTTGCAGGTGTGCATAACACTGCTGACAGCTCAAGAAACTACTTTTAGAGGTGTTTGATCAAGAGAAGACAAATCACTAAAATTTCATGCTTTTTCACCTTGAATTTCACAGTCCTGAAGTTCATTCTCAGTACTGGAAAGCACTGCATTTCACAAGCTTGACCCTACACAATATTGCCCTTGGACAGCTTAGTTTGTGTCAAGTGAGATGATTGTAGAGGAAAGTAAGGACACATTCTTAGCAAGCCCTTCTTTGTACTAATTCTGAAATTTCATTCTCTGAAATTCTTGCCTATTTCTGAATGACAGGGGAGTTAACCTCTAGTGGTACCAAGGGAACCCTACCAGAGGAAGTCTGTCCCCATTTGTCACTACACTTCGCTCTACACGAACTGCTGTTCCAAGTTTTCAGGCTCTTAACCAGCTGCTTTGCTCAAATCAGTCTTGCTGTGGCATCTGGCTTAACAAAACCACTGTGGGGAGTGCTGCTTCAGCTGCTGAGACCTGAGGTTGCAAGGACCAGGCAGGCACAGGAGTTAACCATGAGCTGCACAGAGATCCTGAAAGTTAATCCCACCTGTGAAATCCATCTACCCACCTGTAGTCAAAGAACAGTTCTTCACCAGTTTGAATGGCTCTTTTAGCAAATATTCCTATTCTGTGATCACCATTAACCATCATAACTGTTTTAAAAGAAATTAAGTACGTTAGTACAAATACCAATAAAAGGCATGCTAAAGAAGTATCTCACAGTATTTAATACATTGATGAAAAGAAAGTAAATGTGAAACTTACCTTTTGCATAGCAGTTGGGATTTACTGAATGGTTTGCAAATCTAATTTTGTTGCCCTTGCGTGTTGCATCAACCACAAAATCTGGGAGGAGCAGAAAAAACAACAAAACCCACAAACGATGGATGGGTCAGCTACAAACACATTTTTGAGTTTAATACCTAGTGTCTTTGGATCTTAGCAGCTGGGGAAGATGACTGCACAGCTTCCCACATGGAACAGCTGGGCCCATCACCCTACAATAGCTGAACTCTTGCTACTCCACACTGTGCTTCCCCTTTACCTCCTGCCACAGTGGCACCACCACCTTAGCTTCTCATTGAAGCTTCTCTACCTTTATTCCACAGGGACAAGCTTCATAAATATGCTAAATCAACACTGACATAAAGCAGCAGGTTTATTCCTCATCTCAACTGTTTTCTAGTATTTTATGCTTCACACAGTGCAACCTGTATTTTTCTGTTCCAATGGCAGCAGCCACATATCTCTATGTGGCTTCTTCCCCCCTACACAATTACCATCATAACTTACTGCTGATTTAATTTAGTAAAATTATTTCAGACAATACCTGGCGAGCCTTTTAAATTCTTTAGTCTACTTAATGTCTGCACATTAATTTTACTCATCTTGTATAGTTGATTGTGTCATAGGCTCCCTCACTACATCTATCTGATTAGCATTTAGAGAAAAAAAACCCCGAAGACTAGCCATCAATAGGATGAATCCACACACTAGTGTGGATAGGGAAAGATGTGTGGAAAAAAATTCTCATTGTCACCTGCTGTCTGCAGAAAAACAGGGCTGAACGAAATGCTGAGCATACATGCTTAGCCTATGCTGCCAAAGGTTGCAGCTAGTGCATACATACCATTATTCAAGTTAAACAGAAAGCTGCACATGTATTTGTCGTACACTTTTCCTCTTCTGTCTGCCTCATCCTGAGAAATAATCTGAAAGAAACAGTACTTGTAAAATAAAAGAAACACTCCTCCATTTTGTAACCATAGCAGCTTAATGTCAACTCCCCCCAACATTCTGAAAGACAGGTGGGAGTTTTTTTTATTCTCTGGGATTCAAAGTATTCCCAAACAAAGTGCTGTTTTCAGCAAGCATTCTGCACTTACAAATATCCATGCTTTGCTCTTAGCGTAAATAAACTCTTTCAGAGCAGAAGAAAAGGAAGAATTGCTTCTCATCGCAAAATCAGGCCTGCGTACCTGATTCGGGGGTTTATTGCTACAGAATATAGCTTAGCGAAAGCACCTACTGACTTTCAATACTATACTGAATGATTTGCCACCAAATTGCATCCAAGATAAAAATGACATTCCAGCCTCTCCTTCTCACAAGAACCTATTTCAAAATTTTTGTGACACTTCAGCTGAGTTGCTCCTGGGGTCTGAGCCTGTGACAGCAGTTACAGCCTGTGACACTTAGCTCTGTCTAAACATGATACGAGGCCACAGACAATGGTATCCCACGGCTGGTCCCTGTCAATGCAGACCTTCACCAATTAGGCTCATAACCAGTGTTCTCCATCCTTACCTCACCACAGTATTCAGAGATGAATTCATTCTTCTGTACAGGATCTTTGATAAAAATTCCCCAGCCTGCCACATCTGAAGGTGCCAATAGTAAGTGCTGTGGAGCAGAAAAACCAAGAAGTTTGGACATGCCTGGCTTAGATTTGAGTTCAGGTTTTTTTCCATTTTGTTTTGTATCACTTAATTGTATCACTTAGTGATATGTAAATGTTGGGACTCCAGGAGAGCAGAGAAATCGAGAGTCTTCCAATGATCAAACACACACTAAAATTACAGTTTTTGGATCAGAAGATAATGTAAAAGAAAAATGACCTCAAGTATTTGAAAACTACTAAAAATTTTAGTTTAACCTTGAAATGAGGATGTTACATAAAAACTCATTTCCTAAAGACTTCAACCTCAAAAGGTCTGCAGACAGGAGCCCACTACTGATTAGCTCAGTAATGGACTGAACTATTTTGTGAGGAGATGTTCCAGAGTAGAAATAAACTTTGGCATATTGATTTATTTATTTATTTGCCAGAACTGAACGGGCTTTCAAGATATCCTCGGTAGCCTGTATACAAGTTTATGCCTTAGGATCAACAGCTGAAGAAAGAAACAGCTCCTAGACTCTGGGATAAACTTCTTTATGCTGACCTGGGGAAAGACTGCTGAGGTATCACTTTAAAACAGCAGCCTATTTGCAACCAAGAAGCAACACCTGAATGGGGAAAAGGAGATATTCTGCTGCAGTGCTGCACAGAAAACACTAATTGGTACATGAAAAAATGTAGATAGAGCTTAACAGCAGCACATGAGCAAGCTAACAGCTCCCTTCCTTGCTGTTTTTTTGGTTTGGGTTTTTCTTTTGCCACATTGCTTCAATGGGGTTTAGCGGTGTTAATGTATTTTAAACCCTAGAAAAAAAGATTAACCACAGTGAAATGCTGATAAAAGAGTATCTTCCATTCTTAGTGAAACAAAATTGGAATATTTCCAAGGAAGGTAGAGATATAAAAGAGAAATATGTGTTTGACTTGATTAGAAGAGAGAAGGATTTTCAGCAAAAGGAAAGAGAGATTGGTTAATCCTTTGTAGAAGTCCAGATCAATGACTGTAGTTCTTCAGTGCTTAAAGCGCTCAAGAAGTGCTCAGCTATTCCTTTTTCACTGCCATGCCCTTTGTGTGCTTAACAGNAGATTTGAGTTCAGGTTTTTTTCCATTTTGTTTTGTATCACTTAATTGTATCACTTAGTGATATGTAAATGTTGGGACTCCAGGAGAGCAGAGAAATCGAGAGTCTTCCAATGATCAAACACACACTAAAATTACAGTTTTTGGATCAGAAGATAATGTAAAAGAAAAATGACCTCAAGTATTTGAAAACTACTAAAAATTTTAGTTTAACCTTGAAATGAGGATGTTACATAAAAACTCATTTCCTAAAGACTTCAACCTCAAAAGGTCTGCAGACAGGAGCCCACTACTGATTAGCTCAGTAATGGACTGAACTATTTTGTGAGGAGATGTTCCAGAGTAGAAATAAACTTTGGCATATTGATTTATTTATTTATTTGCCAGAACTGAACGGGCTTTCAAGATATCCTCGGTAGCCTGTATACAAGTTTATGCCTTAGGATCAACAGCTGAAGAAAGAAACAGCTCCTAGACTCTGGGATAAACTTCTTTATGCTGACCTGGGGAAAGACTGCTGAGGTATCACTTTAAAACAGCAGCCTATTTGCAACCAAGAAGCAACACCTGAATGGGGAAAAGGAGATATTCTGCTGCAGTGCTGCACAGAAAACACTAATTGGTACATGAAAAAATGTAGATAGAGCTTAACAGCAGCACATGAGCAAGCTAACAGCTCCCTTCCTTGCTGTTTTTTTGGTTTGGGTTTTTTTTGTTTTCTTTTCCTGTTGGACAGCATGAAGGCAAAGAAATTCCATTCTTTGGCTTGAAAATACCAGAACACCCCAACACCCAGGCAACAGGCATGCAGTTGTATAACTCTGGACATACTTTTTTGGATCCTCTCTGAATGCTGCAGTTCTTGCAAGAAACATTTTTGCTGTCCCAGTGGTCAGCTGCTCCACAAGTCAGGCAGAGGTCAGGATCACACTCACGGACAGCCAGGTAACAGGGACACTGCTTGGTGTTGCATTGTGCTTTACAACGACACCCAGGAAAACGATTTTGGCCTACAAAGGAATGTGTGAAAAAGGAAAAGAGCAAGTATGAAAAAATACAGCATAAAATTAAGACTGTGCAGTTTATAGCATATCAGAATATTGGCAACACAGCCATTGATATCTGCATAGACATTCAGAAGTACTGTAAATTCTTTCCTTCCCCGATTTTAATTACTCTTCCTTGCACTTAATTACTTTAATTACACATGCTCGCACTGTCTGACAATTTGCTGCTCCTGTAACACTGTCTGCAGTACGGACAGACTGGTGGGACAGAGCTCAGTGGTGGGACAGTGAGAGAAGTTTACAGGTAACTTTAAAATGTTTTACTTACATTCTGAGCTGCACTGACAAAACTTCTCACAGAAGTTTTGAGCAATTACACATGGGCATGAGCTATCACAAGGCTGACGTGGGTGATCACATGGCTGATAGTTGTAAACGTGATTCGATGACCCATCTGAATAAAAATAGCAACATTTTGTAAAGTTGAAAGTTGCAAACAAACAATATATAGTTCCCCTCACTCATTTCCTAATTCCCTTTTAGTCATTTAACTAAAAAAGCCCAAACATGAATAAAAAACCGAAACCCACAGCGAGTGGGGTTAAAAACCCAGAAGACACCAAACCAGAACTGTAACATTAGTGAAGTGTTTTACACCATTAGCTGCCTTCCTAGTGCAGCTCATTCTGCCATTGCTCAGCTGCTTTGAGTATTCAGAACTGAAAGCTGTTTATGTGGAAAACTGAAAAACGAAACTACAATGGTATAAGTTCCTGTCTGAACACGTTTTGGAATAGCACTGATGTTATTCAGCAAAGTAAATTTGCTTAAATACCCAAAGCAATTTTTAATGTGGAACAACAGTCAACTTTAAAACAGGTAAGACTGGCAATGTAATCCCTGTATTGTCAGTATTATTATTATACCACTGTGCTTTCCCAAGTCAATTTTCCAGTACAGGCAATGCTGAAGTCTTCTAGGCAAGAAAGGAACTACCAGGGACAAGTCTAGAGCTTTACCTATAGAGCAGCTAGGAGAATTTGGTGCTATATAAATTATATTTGCTATTAATACTCCTGAGCTTGTTTTGGGTTTGCATGAATTTGTAAATTTGTCAAAATGCTCAAGTTAGCCATCAGCAACAAAAAAGGAGAGACACAAACTGATCCATTATTTATGTTGCTAGAAGTCCCAACCACTCTCAACAACTTTTCAGAGAACTATTTCTAAATTAAGCTGCTTTAAAAAAAAAACAAAAAGGCACTTTTTACTGCAGCTCCTATCCTTAATACCATTTGCACCTGTCCTTCAATGAGGCCATACTAGAAAGACTGTAAACTCAGCCTCCTTCCCTTTTCAATCAATCATACAGAGCTCTTCCAGCTATGTAAACCAAAGAGTTCCTTTTGTCCCTACAATATGTGTAGTGAGAGTTTACTTTTTTTACTTTTCATTCCCCTATAATTTCTAGCTCCCCACAGAACATATATAACAGCCTAACATTAAAAAAAAAAACAAACAACCAGCCCGCCCCCCCCCCTCCAAAAAACACCAAAACCAAAAAAAGCAATAGTAGAATCTTAAAAATTCAGGACATAAATTGAATGGAAAGATGCTAACCCTTTTTCAGTTGTATCTTTCTGCAATGAGCAGCCCACAACCTGCAAAAACACAAAACAAACAAGAAGGTTGACAGGAACTCCTCCTGCAATGGGCTGGGAAAGGCAGCTGCATCTTGCACCCACACTTGACTTAAGATGGGAAAGTTTCTGGAGACACGAACACCTGCTAACTGCACACGAGTCAGAGGGGCTGCAGCAGAACCACCCTGTCCCAGTCTCTTGGGCTTGACAAGATCAGAACTCTGCAGGCTGCTCCCCCATTCCCCACACCATTCCTCTCATCCCAGGATTGTACAGATGAGCAATCCCCACCCAGCCCAGGCTAGAGATGCTTAAATTCAGATGGCCTTGAAGGAAACTATGCCTAGAGCAGGCTGCTGGAGCTGCTTCTGGCAGGCAGGAGCAGCAGCAAAGGAAGGATATGAAGTTGCAGATCTGGACGGTCGTGCCTAAGCGGGGGGGTGAAAGTGGGACAGCTGTTTGCTTCACAGGACTTGGCCCCAGCACCACTCTGGTTGTCACCTACAGATCACAGCCAGGTCCTACCCTTCACCTGAGGAGCTCCAAGTATTTGACCACAGGAGACAATGTCTGCCTGGCACAGCCACACTGCTGGGATCTCAGTATTCTTTCTGGCTAGACACTTTTCCCCAGTTGTCCTGGCTGGTGGTGCTGCACTGAGCCTTTTCCCTTCTGCTTTTAAGTCTACACACTCCTTTCTCTTACGTTCTTACAGTTTTCCTTCAGTGTCCCCTTCCTCAGGTAGCTCAGCCAAGCATGCCCTTTGCCAGAATTGGTGTTTTTGTTGTGTAGTGGATTTTGTTTGCATTTATTGCTTTGCTGGGGTTTTTTTTGTTTGTTTGTTTTTTGTTGTTTTTTTTTTAAGAATAACATGCTTTTGGTTATCATGACATAACTCACTACACTTGAAAGTTCTTGCAATTACCCCTT
This sequence comes from Mystacornis crossleyi, assembly GCA_013400655.1. Taxonomy (NCBI): domain Eukaryota; kingdom Metazoa; phylum Chordata; class Aves; order Passeriformes; family Timaliidae; genus Mystacornis; species Mystacornis crossleyi. Next base: position 17,201 of record VYZQ01018813.1, read on the forward strand.
TGTTTTGTATCCATTTCAGATTGCAAGCTCTTTGGCCAGGGAATGTCAGCTATTCCATAAACAGTGTGTCAGATACAATCAAGCAAAAACACCTGTCTGGACCTTTGGTACCAAAAGGAAAACCAGACTTTTAATTTCTTAAAAGTAAAGGAGAAATCAGTTGTTTTATTTTTAATTCAATTCTATGCATTTTAGTTACCACTTGTATTTCACATAACAAAAAAATTAGATTAAGGATTTTCAAAGTATATACTTCTTGGACTTCCTTAGTATACCATATAACAACATGAAGGCAATATGAGAGAAGCCTCATTCCCTGGCCAAATAACACATTGCCTGCTGCATCGAGCAACCTCACTCTCTCTGCAGATTTACTGAGCAGCCCAAAACACTCATGAACACAGGTACTAAAAAATCCCCTGCACAGAACACCTAGAAAGCTATTCTGCCTTTCAGTGAATGCAACAATCCTCAGAAGTTTGCACTCTGAAAAAATATCGCCCACTGTAACTACTTAAATAGGCCTTTGTAGCTGCTACTTCTTTCATAAAAGCATCGCAGCTTCTACTTCAACCCAACGGTGTGCTGCACCCTCCAACAGCTTCAGATAAAAAAGATTCTCTATAAAATTGCCCTTTTAAAACTTTACAGTGAGCTTTAACTCAACAACCAACTTTCTCAGAAGTACTGAAGAAGCCCATACAAGTTAGAAACCCACAAAGGCAGATTTGTCCAAGTAACTAAGGCTGAGGGGAAGGAAGAAGCCCAGCATCACAGAGTACTGTACTAAATAGATTACCTTCCTATTAAGAATGATTCACTCTGGAAGAAAAGGCTACCAACATATGAATTACGAGACTCTGCAAGAAGACACTTCTCATATACCTGAATGGAGTGCAATTTTGACTTAAATTACTCTAATGCACATCAAACTACTTTCTTTCTTGTCTGCCTGGTATTTGGGAAATGTAACATACCATATTTTTGAACAAGTCTTTCACAGAAACTTGTCTGTTACCACAAGATAATAAGGCCCTACTAGCACACCAAACCCTTAAAAGCATTCTGTGGCCAGACTTCTTAAAATAACCCTTCATTAGCAATTAGCAGCTTTACTTTTTTCCCTAAAGTAAGCACTATGCTAATACTTTAATTGTACACAAATGTACATACACATCAACAATGCATTAATACTAACAAGTCAAAGCAGAAAGAAAACTACAGGTGGCAGTCACAATGGGAAAGGCATCCACCCCTCCACTCCTCTTCTGGAGAGACTGGTGTCACAGGCGGCAGAGAGGCCAGCAAGAGAAGGCTGGAGACATGCAGTGGCAGCAGAATTGTGGGGAATGACACAAGACAACAGGCAGCAGGCTGCCAACACTGACCGACTCGACAGGAGCTTTGACTGTTACAATCCAATAGTACATTCACTGCCTTGCAACTTCCAAAAACTGCCACAAAGCACTGCAAGTTCCCCTGGTTAGTGCACAAAGCTGAAGCCTGAGTAAACACCATACTAAAGGTAATCAATCATTTTTGTATCTGCCCTATAATCTGCCATCTCAAACAGAAACAAAAGGCAAGACCTGGTCTCATGAAGCAGGAAGAAGAGGCAAGGAAAAGACAAAGTTGAGAAAGCACTCACAACTTGAAGCTTCATTAAAAAAAAGCCAACTGGAAACTCTGCGGCAGGTTTCCAAGCAAGCAGGTGGATTTGTACATCTGGTTGCTGACATCCGCAGGAGAGCCAGCTTAGAAAACAAGTGTTTGCAGAAGCATCATGACAGAAGCTGTCAAAGATCTTGTTCTCCTCTTCTAACAATCTACTAGACTTTGCCAGTGGTTCTAGGCAGCAGCGGTGTCAGCCAACCTGACACTAAAAACACTCTTTGGAAGAAGGTACTCCAGCATTTCTTGCCCTGCACAGGGATACTCTGCTATCAGCAAGAGCGCTGAAAATTCAAAATACATGCCAATTATATCAAATACATAGCTGAGTCTTTGCAGTGTTTGATTTTTGGGCATCACTCAAAGACTTCAGTCTCCCAGATCATTTTATCCACAGCCTCCCCACCACTCCAAGACTCAGCCTTCCAACCAGGTGACACGTAAGAATATCTGTGCCAACACCTCAGCTGCACCTTTTGCCTGATAACAGCGAGACTTTAAATCCCTACAAAAAGGCATCCTGAACTCTTGGCAGAACTACATAAGCTATTCAAACACATGCAGTGAACAGCAGTCCAGCAGAAGGTAGGGACAGGAGGAGGAAAATGAGAAACTGGGGGGGGGGGGAAAAAATATTTTCAAATAACATTTACTAAGTGGCCTCTGAATAGGGGATGAGAAAGAAGAAGAAAACCAAAATAATAAAGAAGCCGCTTTACATGGCCTTAAAAATCAGTACCAAAATAGAGGAAAGAGTGCTGATTAGTTAAAGTGAATGCAACTCAGCTCCCAGCAATGGAAGAAAAACATACACATGAAAGAATGAACAGTACTGAAGTACGCTCCCCCTCCAACATACACCCATGCTTTTCAGAATTCTTTATTCATTCAGATTTTTTATTGGCTTCTATGCCAAGTCCTCACTTCTCATCAAGACAGAATTTTCTCAAAATAACAGGTTAATCTGATAGATAGGCCAGGCTCTGACATTTACGGGTTCTTCAAAAAGCAACTATATTAAAAGTTGACTTCTACCCCTGATCAGACTTATTATGGCTATCTTTACAAAAATGACACAGGAAGGAGGGAGACAAGATATTTCATTATCCAAGAGGGGTGCAGTCTTGCCAGCTAGTTGTTCAGTATGCCCATATGGGCACCAAGATGACATGGGAAATAGGCAAAGTCTTGCAAGAAAAGACTTTGTCAGCTCTCAAATCAGTTACAAGAGGCCAGCAAAAGCAGCCTTCTGCTGCGGCTTTTCTCTTTGGTGACACTGCTTTAGCTCAAGGACACACACACAAGGAAAACCTGCAGACAGGTAAGACCCCTGCAACGGAAAAGTGCAAAAGGAAAGGAAGGGCCTTCCCAGCTCTAGGACTGGATTTACTCTAAGAGTGAGTAAACTCAACTAAAAAAAAGGTAAGAAATAGGGGAAGACTTCCAGATGGTTGTCCCAGTTGCTGGCTCTGGGAGATCTTCCAAGTGCTCAGGTTACAGCAGGATGTAGGTGGGCTAAACTCCTTTCCTTTTTAAAAAGGCTACTGCCCATAGAAGAATGGAGACAGCTGATTGCCACATATTCTGGGACATGAAATTTGTAAAATCATCTCCTTCCTTCAATGAGAGTTTAAAGAATCAAAGGGCATTTCAAAACTAAAGTGCTACCGTGAAAAGTTTTATATTGGCAACTAATAAAACCAAAATAAAGTCAAGAATGGTGAATAAAGTCCATGCAAGGGTGTGTGCTTTTATTTACTCGGGGGAAAAAAAAACCCTAAACTAAAAAAAAAGTCTGAAAACTCCTCCAAAACAATGTCAGCCTGGTAATCACACAATCCATTTCAGCTGCAAAAATACATCTGAGCCTTTTATCTTCTCTTTTCAAATAGATGCAGTAGCACCATTTTTATAGCAACTTGTGTGAATCTGACAGCAAGCTAATTCTCAGCTGCGTATTCCAAACTTGCACCATGGCTAATAACCTAAATTTAAACAGCCAAGCCCACCAAATGCCCAAACACTTGAAAACTGTGCCAAGAGCATTAAAATCAATAGCTTTTGCTGAGAACAAAATCTCTTCCAGATGCTCACTGAATCTTTTCCCAGCTCACGTTGCCTGCCTCTATGCTACAAAGCAGAAATATTCTACTCCACATCAACAGGATCTTTGAACCAGCTCAGGAATTTCACTAGGCCTGGAAATAATAAATAGACAAGCTAAGACAGAAGCAAGAATTGATGGGAGAAGAACTGGAAGGACAAACCTGGGGGAAAATAAGGAAAGTTAAAGAGAGAAATAGGAAACTATATGGAAAAAAGTGTATTTATTGCTCACTAAACAAATGTTTTTGCTAATTTTCAGTTAGCTTTTTATCTCCTAAGTTCTTATCTACGGGAATAAAAGTAATCAACGCAGAGTTGCATTTTCCAAACCTCAGAATTCTCAAAGAAAAATGCATTTCATTGACAGTAGCCAAGTTCGCAATTTCAACAGAAATTGTGTCATATGGTCTTTGTGGCTCCAGAAAAGCTTCATTTCGTTCTTCGTTGCATCCTTACTTCAAATAATAACTTGTTAACCTGGTTCTTTAGCTGGTGTTCTAGGTGCTAATGAAACTGGGATGCTACAAAGGAATAGTCTCTCCCAAAGAAAAAAAAATAGGCAATCCTACCATCTTGCTACCTGAAGCTTGCTAGAATACACTTCATCATTAAAACTATTTCTTTTTAATCTTAAAATACCATATAGTCATTATTCAATCCCATTGAAACGCTTCTAAATTTAATGTTTATCACTGTAAAAAATAATTATACCATACTATCTTGACTGTTGCAACAAGCTGCATAGGCTATTTCTAATCCAAACAGAGTTTTGACTACTTACAGCCAGACACCTACAAGAACCCGGCTGTTAAAGAGCTTAAAAAGAAAGGAGGGGGAAAGAGAAGAAGAAGGTTATACTTGCCAAGGCAGTAAGACTTTTGTCTGAAACTAAAACACCATTTTGTCTTATTGCTGCAACTTTAGTTTTGGAAGCAAAAGAAGAGTTGCACAACTTTTCCTCCAAAATACTTTCTGTTCTGATCCCCTGTATCTCCAATTTATTGTTATGCTAAGGGTATTTAGTAACAGATTTACCTGTGTTTCCTTTTCTTCTTTCTGGGAGGAGTATCAACATCTTCAGCAGGGACTGGTGCAATAATACTAGATTCCTTTACTCTAAACTCATACACCTAACAAGAGATACCATAACATATCCACGATAAATCTCTCACTAGTACAAAGTTGCTCATATTCTAAGTTAGTATGATTTCCTCCAACCAACAACTTACACATTATATCCACTCATAGTCTCTTTTCAATACATTTAAAGTTGATTATTTTTGTCATTTAAGAACTAATAGTCGAATTTAAACCTCCTGTAAATTTAATTTTAAAACAGTTTTTAAACTACTGTGGTATGAATTCTGGACCATAGCATTCTTGGGAAAACCAAGAAAATTAATTACTTTTCCCTTTTAGTAATCAATGCTAGTATTTGTATACTTTAGTTTTAAAAATAAATCGCTATCACTCTTAGCAAGTAGCTTCCCTTCTTACCTGTCTGCACGTTTTGGTCCCAATCAGTCTGGCAATGGCACAGAAGTTGTCATAGTAGGTGCCAATAAGAACTCTAAACATTGAAGCTTCTGCACCACTCCATTCCACATTCTCTGGAGGTTCAATATTTGGCTTCATCTTTATTGGTGTTTGACACCTAGAATTTGCTTCTGTAATAAATAACCGAGAGTAAGGCTACGTTTCAAAATTCACATTGCCTTTCAAAATGTCAAATCATTAACCGCAGTTAAAAAATATCCCAGGTGTTTCGTTGTTGTTTCCTAAATGCCAGAAAAAACAGCACTTCTCACATGCCTCTTACAGAAGCTAACTGCAGCTACTCAAATTACATGACCTGTACATAAATTGATACAATACAGACGTTTTCTTACAGTTGGATTAAACTCATATTATTACTCTGTCTTTTCACTCCGTTCCGCACATTCCAAACACGTTTTCTAGGATTGCACGGCTCAACTTCTTTTAGTTTTTTGTTGGGTTTTTGGGGGTTGGGGTTTTTGTTGTTTTGGTTTTGTTTCATCCTCTCAAGCACTGCAGCTCATTGAATGAGGCAGCATTGACCAGCCTTACCAGAGGAACTGGATGTTTCATCCTTCTTTTCCTCTTCCTCTTTATCATTGTTTTCTCCGCCGGTCTCAGTGCCAGCCTCCCGATCGCTGTCCGTGTCCTTTGACTCCAGGACGTTTATGGTGGGCGTGCTGGGCCTGCTGGTGTTGTTTGGGAGCCTCCCCCTGCGGCGGCCGCCGGGGCGCTTCGGCGGGGTCTTGATGCGCTCGGCGGTCAGGGCAGCTGCAAACTCCTTTGCACCTTCCTGGACACAAAACATCACAACTTAAGGGAAAAGAATTCGAGAAGTGCTTTCACTTGTGGTCAGGGCTTGTGGGAGAACACCTTCTAGTTGCATACTGAGTAACTTCCCATTGTTCGACAAAATAATCACGTGCACAGAAATTCCAGTTAAAGGCCCTCCAACCATGAACACAAATACTTTTGATGCTACCATGAAAAAAAATCTACACTTACAAAGTACTCATCAGTATTTTGGTTCACCTTTTACTTTGGCTGCCAAGTGAAAAATAGTTCAGTAGTAAATTTCTATTTTCCCAGATGACAGAAAAAAATGAGAGTTTCCACAGAAAACACCTGTAAAAATATAAGAACTCTTCTTGCACATTGTACTTAAACAATATGTGTTCTGCATTTTTTAAAATGCAAGCATTGGCAATTTGTTTTCTAGGGGACAAGGGTACGACATTGTGTAGCAAGTTTTTAGATGGGAAAATTGCATTGTTTCTCATACTAAAAAATTTAGGGGAATTATGAGAGAGATTCAGAATTATATTACTGAAGATTTCACTTTATTAAATTCCATCCTTTTGCTTCTTAAGGGCACAAGTCCTGGATGGAATCTGCCTTTGGCAAACTAAAAAACCTTTATAATTTTTAGTTGTGATATAATTTACAAAAGAGCTAAGTCTGCAGTTCCTTGACTAGATTGGACATAATAGCAGCAACACGATCATTAGGGGAGAGTAATATTTCTTCCCTGCAAACATCTCAGGCTACATCTACAAGTACTCCTACTCAAGACGATTGGAAGGTAAATTTTTTCTTTCACGCCAGCTAAAGGTAACATACTTGACTGCAAGTGGCCCACGAGCAGATGTACTATCCTAGATCCAGCATGTCCCTAGATTAAGCATATCCTGCTATACTGCAGCCAGCACTAGGACTCAGTGAATTGTGACTTATAAAATTATCTTACCAAATGTTGATAACAGTGAGGTCCACAAGGCTTATTATCTAATGCTGTTTCTGTATTCTTTCGTTTATAAGTATTAGGAGTTGCATGGAATGCTGTTGAATCAAAACATCACATTTTTAAGTTTTCAAATAAAAATACATTAAATATCTAACCTGAAACAGTATCAAAAACACAATGTTACCATGACTTTACTAAAACCAGAGTACAAATATCAACAAATGGTAAAAAACCCACGAAATAAACCCCACGTAGTGACATATGACTTACCACTCAAATTCACAGAGACAGCACATAGCTAAGTTTCACATACCACAGAATAGTTTGGGTTGGAAGGGACCTTAAAGATCATCTAGATCCAACTCCTCCCTGTCATAAGCAGGGATACCTTCCACTAGACCAGGTTTCTCAAAGCCCCATCCAACCTGGCCTCAAACACTGCCAGGGATGAGGCAGGCACAGTTCCTCTGGGCAACCTGTTCCAGTGTCTCACTTTCCTCATAGTGAAGAATGTCTTCCTAACATCAAATGTAAACCTATTCTCTTCCAGTTAAGAGCCATTATGCCCATTTACATCACCAAAGACAATCATCACATTTGTTTCATGTATCAAGGAAGATTTGGTGTATTATATCTTTCCAACATAAGAGCAGACTCGACTTTGTTGTCATGTTAAAAGGAATTATTCAGGGCTTCTCCTATTAATGATCATCTCTTCGATGTGTAAGATTCAGTTGTTAAATTTCCATCTTGTCAAAAAATCCAACCCCATGCACGCTTTGGAAAGGTAATAGGAGCCACTTTACATTTTCATCAGTGAGAAGGACACATAAGCATTTTTGCTCTATTAGTTTATCAGCACCACAGCTAAGCTGCCAGGATATAAGAATTCAGTTCCTGTATCCCAGCTGCAGGGTAAAAATAAGTTAGCATTGCACAGTCACTATGGATAAGTGAGCTAAGCCTGCACCTTGCAGAGAAGTGTCTGGTCCTGTATCTGACGGACTCTGTACAGCTCTGTAAAAGCTGCAGAACGGTGACTCAGAAAGGAGCACAACTGGGCATGTTATACATGCAACAGGAGCACCTCACTAACAGGAGGGCAGAGTTTCCTACCCATTCTCTCTGCCAGAGCCAGCTCTCCTCACAGGGAAGCCCTGTCTCCCAGTAAGGTGTTTTCAGAGAGACTGACTTTTCACAGTTTTGCTGAAGTCTTGGGAACTCCTCTATACCCCTTACAGAGCTTTTCTGAAGCCTGGAAAACCTGCCACTAGATTTTCACCAAAACTCATACATTCATGCTCCCACATTATACTAGGAGCTTTTTGAGACACTATCATTAGTTTTCTGCAATTCTCTTTTTATAAACAACTCATCTGTGCTCAAGAAAAAAATTATTTCGTTTTTTTTAGAGAGAGAGAGAGATCGATATCAATAAATACTTTTTCCCCCTAAAAGGGTTAAGAGTGGCATATAGAACTGCAAGGAACAAAAATGAAGAATGGACTGAAATTTAAAATTAAAAAAAGAAGAGACTACTCAGTGCTAGCTGTCTGTTTGCCAATGCTCCATGAAGGCCCAGAAAATATGCTTAACTGAAAATGTGTAATTTCCAAGCTATGTAGAAGCACTTATGCTGCAGTTTTACCACAGCCGCAGTTGGGCAACTGTAACTTACAGTGAAGGTTTTAAACATCCAGTGAATAAAAACTGCTAAGGTTCAAAATTAAAGAAGAAATCCCTCCCCTCTTACCCACATCAGTCTAAAAGGGCTGTTCCACACCAACACCTCACACACCTCCTTCATTAAGCCACCACCATAGGCTTTCCTATTCATCTTATTTCTGGATCACGCTCAAGGCTTCTCTCTGTATATCCACCATGCTTGAAAGACTCAACTTTTTAAATACAGTTCCTTCCCTTTTAACGCGGGTGGGCAGAGCCCACATGTCTTCCCAGACAAAGCTTTCAAAAGCAAATTTCATTTCAATGGTCTGGTTTGCAGCATAGCTCTGCAAACACTTGTTTTGGCACCAGTGGGAAGGGTGACCAGTTCCATCTTGGAACCATCCCTTCATGTTTCCCTCCCATAAAGGAAGGTGGGTTGAAAAATCAAATCATAAATTCTATAATGTGGTGCTTGTATTAATGATAGCAGCACATGGGAACCCCCCAGGAAAGCAATGTACTCCTCCAAGGCTTTCTTAAAATAGTATAAACAACACAAAAGTATCACTAATTAAACATTACATCCTTTTCTCCAGACGAATATGTTATATTTTATAAGTCTGGAAACACAAAAAAGCTTCAATCTTCTATATATGGGCATATAGATATATAAAAAGTATTTACAAGCAAGTATAGGAATGTAATTTATGCATATTGTTCTATTAGTGCTTTCTTCTCCTAGATTCCAGTTAAAAGCTTTTATTGCTAAGCCACTTCTCACGTTTCACATATCCTTCAAGTGTTCATATGTTCTGTAGGTAAAATGTTACACTTCGTTACAATAACAAAGAAATTGTCCAATTTAATGCCAAGTTAATTCCACCTTTTTTCATCTTTTAAGAAACAATGAGATGATGGGAGCCCTTTAACCAAAAGTGGGTGGGGAAACCTCCACATTTTTCAACACTGCATCTTTAAATTTGCACAGGATACCATTTAATCCAGGATTTTTTTCCACCTAACTGTTTTACCTTCTCTTCATACCACAAGGAAAATAATTTTTCAGCAATGCAAAAGAATAGTAAAACATTTGCAAGCCATGATCTATACCAGACTGCTGCAATGTACAGAAATCAAAGCTATTCTTTTTACACGTCACTTGCAGATGCAATCATTTCTCTCAAAAATTCATTTCTCCAAGGTCCTAAAATGAGGGGGGTTTTTTTTAACTTTTTTTCCTTTAGAAAATGAAGAAATGCTTAACTTGTAACATAATGAAACAAACCAACCTTTGATATTTTTAAACCCGTGAGACTTCAAAAATAGTCTACGTCTGATACTTAAAATTGGAATCACACCTTGTGTTCAACTATTTACTGTACCACGTTGGGTGTTTTTAAAGACAACCATAGTCAAAATCTTCCACCTCTGTTGTGAGGTATTTTTTTGTGAGGCTTGTCATAAAGAAAGGACTTAGGACAAGAACAAAACTATTTGTATAGCTGTATTATGAATTTTTAAAGTAAGTTTTCAAAAAAATCACAGACTTTATAGAATTTTCTAAACACCTAAAGTCTGTTTTTCTTTAATAATTTCCTTAAGAGAAATCATTCTAAAATGGCTTCACTGACCATGTTTTCTGTCTTCGAGATTTATTATCTGTCTCATCCCCGATGGGCTCAACTCTCATTTTTCATAATGTGAAAGTACACAGGCAACAGTTTAGCCTGAAATGTACATTTGCTTCACAGTCAAGCTATTTGGGAAATTCTCCCTACCTGATATTTTTCCTTCTTCTAAATTCTTTGTTAGTCCAGACATTTGGGCATAATTCCTTGCTGTCAGCAAATGAAGTCGGTACACAAGTTTTTTCTGTTATGTCATCACCTGCACATAAAGGGATTGCCAGGTCGTCAAGGGGACTTGACACGTTAAAAATCTAATGATAACTTTTCCTATATTTAACTCAAATGCTCTAGAACAAAGATTGGAAACTCCACAAAATAAGGCTAATCTTAACAAAAATGGAATCTAAGAGGGGGAAATACAAAAAGCAAAACCAGACCTAATAGAATTCCTGTATTTTATTAATTCTCTATGCCTTCTCCAGAGATTTACACCCTTCAAAGTACAAATCTGATCACTGTGGCCCACCACATTACCAAAGTAATTCATCAAAAAAGTCTGCTGCAGAAGCCGGGACATCATCCCACAGCACTCAGCAAGCGAATGAAACAAAACATAGTGGCAACTGTAGAAATGTAACAAAAGTTAAATTGTTAAATTGTTGCTGCAGGCTTCCAATAACCAAAGCAGTCTTTTTTTTTTTTTTGATGAGTTACTTATTCCCAGCAATGAATGGTGAATTTTGACCAAGAACCTTAAAATTTCACAGAAAACAGGCCAAACAACTGACTCTCCCAGTTTTTAACAAAAAAATTCCGTGCTCTAGACAGACACACAGACAGACAGAGACGCAGACAGAAAACAATCCTCTCTCCTTGGTGCAACTACAGACAAAAGCAAAAGGAAGCAATGCATCCAAAGCAGTAAGCAGTCACTGTTGCGGTGGAATTTGGGTGTGTTTTCAGGGCATGGCAACTGAAGAGTCAGTTTGCTACATTCAGAGTCCAGTGTTGAGCCCACACAGTGAACGTTGAGAGATCTCTTTGCAGTGATCACGTATCACACACATTATTATCAGTGACAATGCACGTGCTGCATAAGCTGCCACAAAGAGCATTGTCATAACCCGTAATTTCACCCTCCGTCTGACACAAAGGTACATCTTGAATGCCTCCCCAGTGAAAGTGCTATTCATCCCTCTTTCTGCTATGGCCCTGAAACCCTGCAGGGATGATTTAAAGTTTGGGCACTTTTAAGTACGAGGCACCGTTTAAATAAAACCTTGGACGTACATCACTTTGGAAAGAATACCAACTTGCATAAGGAAGGTATCAAAAATCACCAGCAACAAGAACTTAAGCAACCTTTTAGCATAAACATTTTGTCTTCCATCTCAAGGTTGTGAACACAGAGAAAGGAGGCACAGTGCTTTTGGCTTAAAAAGGATGCTGCTGGTGTGAGAACTGAGGTCCTTCAGCCAGTCAGTGACATGGCTCTGGACATTCTCACTGGCTGAACCTGGGACCCAAGAACATGACAAAGAGTATGAGACTGTGAACCCATTCTTCGCAGCACTTACAAAAAAAAAGTCTCCCAGAGCTGGTGCCTCAAAAAACTGTGGTCCAGTAATACCAGGCTCCCCAGGTAGCAGGTAGCAAACACGATTAGCAAAACCTTTCAGTTCTACTTCCATCAGTCTGCAAAATTGACCATAAAAGGCAAACCTATATAGACTAATGAAATAGAGTATTGAAATACATGGGTGTTTTAGAGGAGCTCCCACCTTCACTGAAAAACTCCTGAAAGTTTATAAAATCATTGAGAAAAATGTCTAAAACCACTGCAGCAGAAATACCTTTGTCTTCAGAGGTGCCACTAGAATAAGTCTGTTCTATGTCCAGACAATGCTTTAACGTTGACTTAAGAATCAAAATCCTTTTAAAATGGCACCCAATCTCTCTGCTAGACTATTGAGTGTCACGAACTCCTAAAACCTCTGCCAGACAAATAAATTGCCAAGAATCAGCATACAGCTTCACTTCCCTGTCCTACAGACTAAGGTTGCACACAGCACTTCTTGAAACGAGTTCTCCAGGCCACTACGGTGCTGCTAAGACGTACAGCTTCACAGAACACACTGTGTTGAAGCTGGTTGGACAAGGCAGCAGCTTACTCCAGAAACTTACTGTTCTCAAGTGTTATGCAGAAGTAACAGCTTTCTTTTCTTTTTTATTTTGTATTTTCAAGCAAGGCCTGTCAACAGAATATAAGGAGAAAGTGAAACTAACATACCTAACTCTAAAACACACAAGTACTAAAGGAACTAGGAACATGAAAAGCTTCCCCCTCCCCACCATCTGAGAACAACTCCAATTCCTCCTCAAACTGAAAGGCAACCAAGGGATACGAAAAAGCAGCAGCACTGTGCAAAGCCTTCAGTGTGGAGTACAAAGACAGGCAGATTGCATGTGCGCTGGATGAGGAGCTGCTGACAAAGCACAAGGATTTCCAATGAACATGCACGCACACTCACAGTGGAACATGCAAATGAACAGCTAAGTCAAAAGAGAAAATTAACTTGATATAGAGGGCACCATAGTATACTGCTACAAGCTGAAACCACTTCATATTTGACTGTTAGTTTCCCCTTTACATTTAATTCTGTGTCCAGAATAAGAATTGTCTCAAGTAGTACTTCAGAATCTCTTAACACTTTGCAAGTGAAAGCCAACATCACTGCTAGGCTCTTGTTAGATTGTTGACCCAAAAGAATGGGGCAACATGAAAGCAATTCAGCGGAAAGGTCATCACAATTTCTAAAACTCAACTTTGAAACAATTTTTCAAATAACCAAGTACAAGTAAAAGAGCTAGAAAGTAACATGGGAGACTAAAAGATAAAACTGCTCATGAGTGTTCATTCTCCCTACTGGAAAATGAAACAAGTCTGATGAATAGCCAGGATTTTTAATGGAAAAATACATCCCATTCTCCATGCACAAACTGAGAAAGTGTAACACAGAAACAATAGTAGAAAATAATGTCGTTTTCTTGCAGACTATATAAAAAGAGAAGTGTTACATTACAGTTTCGTCCAAGTCAGGAATTCTATACAAAGTCTTAAATGCAAAAAGGATAACAAACTACCCACACAGGTGCGTTTGTTTTTCTGAGGTACAGTTTTCACTGCAAAATAATGTCAATATGTGCAAGCTGTTTTCATAAACTTTTAGAGATACTCCTGCTTTTATTTTTTCTTCTCTTTCCTTCCTTCTGCATTGCATCTTATGGTACTTTTAATTTTCCTGACTTACAAAAAAAAAAGTAAGATATATACACGCACACTTGAATTATACTTACGATGTAAGAAGCAATCGTATTTAAAACAGCGTCTACAGAAGAGCGTGTGAAAAGAGTGCAGGCTTTGCTCCCTCTGAACAGATTTAGCATTTGGTCCATCTATGTTCGGTGTGCACTCAGGAGGAAGAGCTCCAGGAAGCTGCTGCTCAGTGAGTTCTTTGTATCTTTAAAGGAAAATAATAGAAGTTATTCATTAAGTATAATTTTTTAAAGAAAAGTATTTTTTATTCCAGTATCACTCTGCATTTTCAATGACAACTTAAAAAAAAACCCTAAGAAATATGCGCCAGTTAAAATGGTCAATCTGTTAGTGACATGACAAGTTATTCATTCCATACTCATTAACACAAATTGGCTATGAAAGAATGCATTTGTTTTCAAGACCCGCATCATCTCTTACATAGTATCCCTAACTCCCTACTTTTACCAGTAGCTTTTATTTTACCACCTCAAGAAATAACAGATTATTAGAGACATACATGCACCCACTTTTCAGTAGTTTAAAAAGAAGGCTAATAAACACTTCTGTATTATTTGACTTGGAGGAAAGAGCCAAATCCCTTCCAGTGTCCCTTGCAGAAGTTACACAACTGCCACAGAACTAGCTGCAAGGGAGACCATTCCTAATCAACAAATATTTAATGAAGGATTTATTTCATAGAGGAATCTTTATTTCATAAAGCAACACAGCAATATACCCTAAGAAATTCGTTCTTACTTCTCTTTCAATTCTTCTGCTGTACCCTTGTCTGGAAACATTGAAGAAATGGCTTCAAATATCTTGTCAG
>VYZQ01018814.1:13524-34164 GCA_013400655.1 Mystacornis crossleyi
ATATTTATATGACAGCACCCTGCATTACAGCAACCAAATTAAAATGCATTTAATACTTCCAGTGCTGGCTTTCTGTTATTTATCAAATGCTTCAATTTAGTTATATATACATATACATATATACACATATATATATATTTAACTAAATATAAGCATCTTTGAAAATTCATTATCATTTCTCAGAACACGCCGACGGGCTTTATTGTTCAAAGCTGCTGTAAAGAGAGCTGCACCAAAGGGAGCCATTTGGACTGCACAACAATGAACTTTATTGATCCTACACAAGTCATAAGCACAGCTACATTTTTCTGAGTGCATGCTATGGGCACATTTTCCTAATGGCAGTGTATGTGTGCCAGTGTATTACTGTTAAAGACAACACCACTATGGATCACAGAATTCAGGCAGCACGTGGTCCAAAATTTCCAGTTTTGGAGTGGAATCTTTGCAACCTTACTGTACTCTCACTGCCATTATAGAAGTTAATTTGGAGGCAACCCTGGACCCACACTGAAATACAAGACTGTGAAGATTTTCTGGCTTTTTATTTACACTTGATTAAATTGTTCCAGTTGTGGCTTTGACAACTGTATGCTGGTCCATTCACTCACATTACAGAAAAAAAAAAGAGGCANAATACAGATCTTCTGAAATAAAAGTGCATATTTATATGACAGCACCCTGCATTACAGCAACCAAATTAAAATGCATTTAATACTTCCAGTGCTGGCTTTCTGTTATTTATCAAATGCTTCAATTTAGTTATATATACATATACATATATACACATATATATATATTTAACTAAATATAAGCATCTTTGAAAATTCATTATCATTTCTCAGAACACGCCGACGGGCTTTATTGNTTTTCCTAATGGCAGTGTATGTGTGCCAGTGTATTACTGTTAAAGACAACACCACTATGGATCACAGAATTCAGGCAGCACGTGGTCCAAAATTTCCAGTTTTGGAGTGGAATCTTTGCAACCTTACTGTACTCTCACTGCCATTATAGAAGTTAATTTGGAGGCAACCCTGGACCCACACTGAAATACAAGACTGTGAAGATTTTCTGGCTTTTTATTTACACTTGATTAAATTGTTCCAGTTGTGGCTTTGACAACTGTATGCTGGTCCATTCACTCACATTACAGAAAAAAAAAAGAGGCACGTGCATGGAAGTGAAATAACTGTGCCTCCAAGTAAGTGTTCTCACAAATAATCTGGCAGGTTACTCAGTAACCACCACATTTGGATAAATTCTTTGTGTGCCCAGACTGTGAAGCACAGAAAGGAGAGCTCTTGCAGACCGGTACCATAAACAAAGCCAATGTCAACAGGTTTTATTTTACAGCAAAAATGAAAGAGGAGATTTTCAAAGAAACATAAGAAAGTTATGAGCGATGAGGGATCAAACTCCTTTAGGCTCCTCTAAACAGCACAAGGTCAAACAAAACCACCAGTACAGCAGCCCATACCACTTGCCACACTGTAGTGCTCCCCGAGGCTTCAATCCAAGAACTCAGGACCTTGTTTATGCAAACATAATTACAGCACTTTTTTTTGCTTTCCTGTAATAGACACTTTAGTACCTGGTAATCAAAGGGAAGTACCTGAAAAATCTGTTACTGGGTTTCACTAAGGCCATGCATTAGAAACCTATTTGTTTTCCTGTGGCAAATTTGATCACAAATTCACGTGCCAGGGCTTCTTTGACTCACTGGTACACACCAGAGTGCACATCCCTAAATCCTCTGCTGCTTGGTGAGCCAACCTGCAGAAGCTTCCCCTTCTCACTTAGAGGAATTTACTCATCCAGCATGCATTTTTAATAGGCTCAAGTCACTTCCACTGTTTAAATACTTGGACCCTAATACCTGCTACTATGCTGAGAACATCAAATGGGAATCCTGCCCTTAATACCCGCAAGTGATCCACATATATGCTTTCCCTGGCTCAGACTGTGCTCAGGCCATCTGTTTGAAAGCACCAATCCTGCTTTGCTGGTCCAATGCTCAGGCAGCAATGCCAAGGGGCAGGAACACTGAGCAGGATATGCTTGCCCACGTAAGGCTGTAAGAGCCCTTTCCGTTGCTCCCACCCCTGCAGTCACACTAGGTCACTTTTGCTGCCAGTCTCTCTGAAAAAGGCCTCACATCTGCTCACTCAGAGTGTGGAGCCATGGAAGTGGGATACGCTCCAAGGGGGCTTCAGCTACACGTGGTGGCTGCTGCAGGTGAAGCCTGTCTTCATGGGCTTGCCCAAGAGCCCATGCCCGTAGCAGAATCTGTGGCTCGGGAAACAAAAAGTGATTCTGCTATGGACAAATCTCCCTCTTATTTGAGTGATCAATGCAGCAAAGGTGCCACAGGGTCCCAGAGCTCCCCACACACATATTCGAATCCAAAAATTCTAGTGAAAGACACAGGTCAGAAACAAAGGACTCTGAGTAATGAAATGATTAAAGAGAAAATACAGTTGAAAACTCCTGGAACACATTATAATTTAATATCTCATTATTTACTAGGCACAGTGAACATAACATGAATTTCCCTCTGCTCCAGCAAGCCCACTTCATATTCCACAGAGCCTACACTTCTGTATCTCATCCAAGCCGAGATGAAATTGTCTTGTATATCAGACAAATGTACTAGAGAGTAGCCTACACTTTGATAATGTACAAGCTGAATGTTCCCAACAGTCCAACTTCCCCATCGTTTAGAGAATTTGCACTCACACATTTTCAATGCATAATGAGGGGTTTTAGCAGTTCATAATTATTAAGTAGTTATTTTACATGCCCTTGTGTGTGGTAAATAATACCATAGAGAAAAAAAGTAACCAAGGATTTGTATAAATGATTCTGCACAAACCTACAAGCTCAGATTTTAAATCTGCATTATCATGTTGGTTCAGATCTTTAGGCTTAGGTCTGAACAAACATGAACTTCAGGGACATTTGAAATTCAACTCTGTATCCTGACCTGGATTTTCTAAATGACCTTTGAAATTTGGAACTAAATCCAAGTGTTGCAGAGTCTCTATCTGCAAGCTTTTTGCTGATGGATTTTCATTCAGTCTAATGTAGGTGGCAAATTATGCTGGGAATAAGTCATTTTCAAGAGATCCAAGGTCTGGCATACAGACTACTGCTTCCAGCCGTTTTAAATGGAAAACAAAGGTTCTTCATTTACCTCTGAGGCTTCTGTCTGATTTATTTTGCTTCTCTGGTTTGCATTTATTTGATTGTTTGTGCCAGGTATAATGGAGAAAATGCAGGCATTGCTAGAAAAGCTGCAATCTGCAGTCCCTCAGCCACGCTGACCCCGTCCAGACACATCTGAATCGCAGCAGAAAGGAGAGATGGCAACTCCCAGCTGGAAAGGCCTTTGCAGCTTGCCCAGATGTCAGAAACTAGTCTTTACTGGCCAAGATTGAGACAGCCATAACTTTTTATAAAGCACTGAAGCACACATTTAACTTTACTCACTAAGTATTTTAACTTAAGAATGCACTTAACTGCTCGCTGAACGTGAGCAGGCACATGCTGCACTGGCAACTCTTAGAGCACTGAAATAGTCTCAAAAAATCCTGAAAATGGGAAATACAAGAAATAAAATCATAGCCTCATAGAATGATTTGAGTTGGAAGGGACCTTAAACACCACATGGTTCCAACCCTCCTGCCGCGGGTAGGAACACCTTCCACTAGACCACATTGCTTGAAGCCCTGTCCAACATGATTTTGAACATTTCCACGGATGGGGCATCCACAGCTTGTCTGGGCAACCTGTTTCAAGCCTCACCACCTTCACAGTAAAGAATTTCTTCCTAATATCTAATCTAAACCTACCCTTTTTCAGTTTAAAACCATTTCTTGCCATCTTATCACCACATGCCTTTGTAAAAAGTCTGTCTCCAGGCCCCTTTAGGGGACACTGGAAGGTGCTCTAAGGTCTCACCAAAGCTTCCTCTCCTCCAGGTTGAACAACCCCAACGCCCTCAGTCCATCTTCCTAGGAGAGATGCTCCAGCCCTCTGATCACTTTAGTGGGCCTCCTCTGGACTCGCCCCAGCAGGTCCACATTCTCCTCATCCTGGGAGCCCCAGAGCTGGACGCAGTGCTCCAGGTGGGGTCTCACAAGAGTGGAGTAGAGGGGCAGATTCCTCTCCCTTGCCCTGCTAGCCACGCTGCTTTGGCCACTCTCTTGTGTCAATAGATGGAAATTAGGAAAATGTCCCTTCATCTGACAGCATCTGATACTGCACTCCAACAACCCCAGCAGTCCTCTGCCCTTTTCTGTGAAGGAAGACATTTAGCTTACGTTGCTAAACCAGCAGATCTTACCCAAATAGAAACTGAAGAGAAACAGCATGCCAGCAGTCCTCTTCTGAACTGTACTATAACTAAAATGAATACATGAATGTAATTCTGAAAAACTGACTTGTGTTTCTTATTACTATCATATGTCTTGGTTATATAGAACCATGCACAATTAAAATTAATAACAAAGAAATTTTTTTTGAAATGCACAGAAATTCAGAGGCAGAAGTCAGTCATATTTTTAGGCATCTATTAGTTGGTTTGGTGATGTGTTGAAGAAAATAAAGGAAGATGAAAAGAATCAGTCTAGTTATTACCTGCAGGAACTTACTGTCTTTTAAAATAACTTCAGTTTCACAAACACGTAAAACCCAAAAGCTCCAATACAGTTTGAGAAAAAAACATCCAAGTTCCAGGGACAGTAAGAAAGATACTGAAGCAAGTCTTTTGTTCGACTTTTGACCATTTCTGCATGCAGAACTCCTTGCTGTGCTGTCCAGTTCTGCTTCCCAAGTGCTTAGAAGGAAGCGATCTACCTTTGACCATGCCTTAATCTGCATTTTTCAGGACAAAAAAAATTCTTGGCTGCTATGCTGATCACCCAGCTAGAATTTTTAAGTACCCTCTAAAAATCCCACATCAAAATAGTGCTATGTCCTCTGCACATTTTGCTGTCTCACTTTTCATTCTCTTTTCTTAATGGGAACTATGGACACATTTCATTTCTGCTATACTGGCAGAAGATTTATGTCTCTACAGATTCTTCAGCATAATTGTCTCTGCATTTTGTGTGAACCACTGTATTTTTTTTTTAATTGCACTGTTTCAATCCATGTTTTAAATAGAAATTACAGGTAGATAAAGAGAATTAAGTTCCTGCTGAGATGAAGACCACTGGAGTCAGGATTAACATATTGTTTTTTGACTAGAATTATGTGTGGTTGAAAGATGACCTGAACTTTCTTCCCTCATAGTAAAAAGAAGAAACATGAATCAAAAGTCAGCCTCCCATTTTAATCAAATTGCCCTGATTATCTGGTATGGATCTAAAGAAGGAAGGTTTAAATAACTCCTAGATTGGAAATATTTCAGAATTAATCTGTCAGTACAAGCAAAAAGAAGTAATTAATAAAAGAAAATGAAATTACATTGTAGTAATCAGAGAACAACTCAGGAAAGGGCACAAAAATTGCAAGAACCAGATGATCACTGTGGATTTTTTCTACACTAAAAAAAAAAATTATGAATTAATCCGTGCTCTTAAGGCTACTTAAAAGGAAGAAAGAAAAATGAGAACATAAATTTGTCTGTCTATAGAAGTGCATTACTAGATTGCAGTTTGCTGAACCTTACAAAAAGAGAGTAGTTGCATATTAATGAAAAAACTGATCTGATAATACAGTTTTCTTTCTGGACAATCGGGGATCGTTTTCTGCAATGGGGTTAACATGGATGCTAACCAAGTGGCAAATCTGGAGTCAGACTTCCTACTGAATGCTTAGGATGGAAAATCAAAATCCTTCACCAAGAACAGGCCTCCTATTTCTCGCCTTTCCTATCACAGCTCTTGGGAATAATAAAGTTTTATATTGCCCAAAGAGCCTCTTACCTCGAGGCATTGCTGATAACTCTGTCATATTCTCACCTGGACATAAGAGAGGAAAGATACTGAGGGAGTGGCATTGGGCTGTGCAAGCAAACCCCAACTGCTGTGAAAGAGTTGAGGTTCATCTTACATCAAAACAGAGGTTTGCCACTGATCTCTGGCCAGCATAAAACTTGACAAACACTTAAAGACCCTATGAAAACTCTGAGTCCTGCTTTATCCAGTGAGAAGTAAATTATGTCAGGTGTTCTCCCTAGAAAATTTTAAGAAGTCATGATCCTTACCAGAGGGCCAGTGAAAAGAAATTTACTGTAATTCTTCAACGGTCAGAAAAAATCTACCAAATGCTGACAGATTAGTACCCTAACATACTTCAGAAATATTTTTCAACCTGAGAACCAGCAACCTACAAAATAAACTGGCATTTAGGAAGATGTGTTCCAGAGACATGACTGTGATTGCCTTTAACGAGTGGTTCTTCCTGTACCATTCATGCCTTAGTTTGCCAAATGTTTGTTAAAGGCAGAAACTAAAGTGGAGCTGAATGTAGCTGTGACACTCTGGAAAACCCTCTTCTGCAAGAGGATCAAATTAGGAGACTGTGGAAATTAAAGAGCTGTAATGTGAAACCTAATGTATAGTAACTGTCAAGTGAGGTAATGTAGAAACTGGAAAGCCTTGTCTTAGAGTTAATGCCTTAATCCCAACATACCATTTACATCGTGAGGAAAAAATGTCAGAAACTGAAAATCCATGAAACAAGGTTATGGAACAAAGACAATAAAATAAACATTGTCAGTGACAATGTGTTGAAATTGATTGTTTTCATTCCTGCAACAGGTACTTACTTTCTGATTTGCCAAAATCTCACAGCATTCTTCATGTTCAAGTTATTCTGAGGTCTGTTCTAGACACTAAATATTAATTGTGAGTATCTATGACAACCATTGACACTAAAAATGGACTATTTATTCCATCCAATGCCTGAGCTCTGAGGTATTAACCTCTCAAAGTTTTGGATTGCCACAAAATAAAACTGTGACGCTAAAGGATGTGGTTATGTGGTGAATAGTGAAAAAATTTCCTTTTAGCTAAACACAAAGAGTAAAAGAGTTTCCTGATTATTAATGATAAGCTTGTGCTCGGGGCCTAACTAAATCAAAGCCAAGTGTTCTCAACCACAGAAACAACAAAAAATATGATTGCATGATAATCACATGTGTTTTGATTATATGCATCCTACAGGCTCCCACAGAACCTCCCAGCCCTTAGCCCAGGCCAAGCTCATCTGCTGTCCCATGGCAAACCATGCCAGCCCCAAACCCACCAACTTGCACAGTTTTGACACTAAAAAAGTGATGAGTGGGCGGAGAAATGTAGCCTAAGGCCCACCATTTTGCCAGGGCCCTGCCTGTATCTGTCCCCCTGGAGCAGACAGAGCAGGAGAGAGCACCTACAAGCTCAGTCACTCGTGTACCTACATGGAACAGGGCTCGACACCTCTGTGCCATGACCACCAGACCAGGTCAGTCCAGCGTGTCCCATCAGATCCTTTCACCATTTCTCAAGAGGATACAGAGGGATTTGGATGTCTTCCCCTTGGAGACAGCTTTGGTGGGGAAAAGGAGGAGAGGAACGGAAAAACTCACTCTTGGATTTTCTATTTGTGTACACAGGTTTTAGAGGACTTTGTGGACCTTCCGAAAAGCACTGAACCAAGAGATACAATACTATAGACAAGAAATGGTCTTGTCAGACAGAATCACCCAGACTCAGTGAAGGAACACAGTAAAGACCACCAGCAATGACCCGTGTTGGCCCTTAAGTTTTCTGTTTAGTGTTCGGAGCAAAGGGTGGTGTTGATATATACCAGACACAGGCCAGTGTACTACAGACAAGAATATTATTTGGCCTCAAGGACCACATCTGTGCTGCTAAAATAGTAAAGGCTCACAATAGTTAGTCCCTAGGCCCATGTTTCCCACAGGATGCTTGAATTGAGTCCCCAGGTTTTGAGGGGCAAGAGAGTTTAGCGCTGTGCACACACATTGTGCCACACCCCTTTGCTTCAGGGATATCAAAGGTCTGTAACTAGGTGTAGAGACTTGGGTGCATAAAGGAAGTCCTAAAAATCAAAGGGAGAGGCAGCCACAGTGTCACCAGTGGGGAAATACTGAAATGAAGACAAGAACTCATCTTCAGTGCGAGCACTAGCAAGCAGCAGAAAGGTTCTGCACTGCCCTGGTTTTTCCTTCCTCCAGAGCAAGGAAGCATCCTGGCATGAGTGCTTGTAATGCAGGTGTCCCCATACCCTGAAAAATATGCCAGTACTGATGCTTTCCCCATTTCAAAACTGCAAGGAGTCAGGAAATGTTGCTGCCAGTGATAGTGGTGCCTGCTGCCACCGTAACTACACTACCCTTCAGAACAACCCCTCCCCTAAGGGATGACAGGAACGACAAATTAAAGTGTTAATTTGTTAAACTGCAATAGCACTGTCAAATTAGCCTGGTGGAAGTTAAAAATAAATCCATTTATTACTACAGAGCCAAAACAAGTATCAACTACAGAGCCAAAACAAGCATTGTACCCTTTGATAGTAAAATTCTCCATGCAGAGCAGTCTTACAAGTCCAAGGAAAAAAAACAGGCAAACAGGTAGAATATTCAGATCGTACAAGTGCAGCAAGTCCGACAAGGACGTTGCCTCTGAAGCGACTTCAGAAAGTGAGCACATGCATCTGCTGAATACCCCTGAGGTTCACCAAAGAAGTGACTTGAACCCTCGCTTCTCTGACTGCTGCTCTGGTACTATCAAAGACTGATCACTTGTGACAAAACCAACAAGTACCAAGTAGTGAATTGCCTCCTAACAGATAAAGAAAAAATACACTGTCACAATTTTTTTTTTTTGTGGATGGAGGCCAAGCTGCATCTGTTCCAAGCATCAGGGCCAAAATATCATCTACAATTAAAGCATTGCTGACAATGTTGTTGAGGCTACATGAGACAGAGAAGATTACAGGTCATCCTGCAGCTTGGAGGTATATTGGCACTGTGATGGAAGTGGTAATAAAAATGTGTTTGTGTCAGTAAAGTAAGCAAATATGACTCAAAGCACACAGGCAGCAGACAGGCTGAATAAGAATTCACTTTTCTAAACATAACCGCAATTTGAAGTGTCAAGGCATGGTGGCCTACAGAGCCTCACTGCTGGACAGCTGTTGTGGAAATCTAACAGAACATAATTGAAATTAATGACAGAAGAAAGCAACACTCACAAGTCTACCACAATAACTGCTTTGCAAAAGCGGAAGTTCTTCTCTATCAGTGATATATTCAGGGAGACATTAGACAGAGTAAACCATGCCATTTGATAAAATACCACAGTACAGGGGCCATTAAAAAGGGGGATACGTAAATGCAGGCACTGTGGAAGCCCTGCCATATTCTCACAAGAGGAAATACAGAGTTGTGGAGATGAAAAAAAAAAATACAACTGGAGCAGAAAGCATAGCCTTCATCATCTGGGAACTTACACCCCTTGTCTGGGAATGATCTCTAAGCCCATGCTAAAAGATCAATGAACTGCAAAAGATGTCTCAGTCTGCCTGGGAATCTGAAGAATGAGTGGAATCTGGTTTTGCTTTGATTTCAATTTACCCAGCCCACATTACAATTCTGCAACATACTGTCAACCCAAAAATATTTATTCTATTGCCAGTGTCCTATCACTACTGAAAGGGAAACAGTGATATTTTGATCATGACGGGTAAATGGCAGAAGCACATGAAATAAAGTGGGGGTGCAATGGCAGTGGGAGAGAGGAATAGCTAAGGGAAGACTCATTCCCTAAATAACTCAGCAAGCCAATACTTTAATACTCATTGTGAAGCGTGATCATGCTGCTAATGAAGCAATAAATCCTCCCTTGCATTGGTGCTGGAGGGAGGGGGGTCAGAAGGTGGAGAGAGCTCCCTTTCCTTTCTCATTATAAGCAGCAATGCAAAATGCTTTAATAAAGCTCAGCAATGTCCTAGAAGGAATAATCAGCTAATGCTTCCTCTCACGAAGCCATGCCGCAAAATGGCACATCTCCTTGGCTCTTCTGGCTTCCCTCGTGGGACGTCTGCACTACAGACAACACCAAGCCTGGCCCTGCCCTCCCCATCCTCCCCACCAGCCTTCATCCACTTCAGGACTTTGACAGTTGACTTCCAGACCTGCACCAGCCAATTTAAGCATAATCATCACTGATTAATGCCTAATCCCCCCTCCCCCTGTACGCATACTCTAAAATGCCTTTATTTTAAATTGCAAAGGAGAGAAACATTTTCTTTCCCAAAAACTGAAACTGGCAACGAAAAATGAGCAAAGCCTATCTCTAATTAACGCTAATCTGTCTGCCTTGTGTACGTACCAGGGAGGGAGCCACAGTACGCTGCAGATCAGAAGATAAAAACACACTCAGGAGTTCAACTGCTTTAGAAGCACAACATCTGTTAGCCATGTTATTCTGCAGCTATCCAACAAGCAGAGCACTCTTCACAACACTTAATAGCTTATGCATTATGGATGCTGCCGTGGGTACAGAGGTACTTGGGCTCAGGGTTTCATTCTGCGCAAGTCTCAAATTCAAAATCTACGGGCAAATCTGGGGAGTGTCTCTCCCCTCTCCTTCCTTGCATGGGAAGTTAAGAGTTCAGGGCCAAATTCTGCTACCAATTACACTAATATGGCTCCACTCAAAATCAGTTTGGTGTAACAAAGAAAAATATCTGACTGACTCCATCTTTAATTCACTCAGTATGTGGAATTAGAATAAAATTGCAAGAAATCTTTTTAGAAGAGAACATTTTAAGACAGCTATTGTTATAATATCCTTGATTGATTTAGCCACTACATTATTATTACAAATTAATAAAGGAAGGGCACACATAATGGAGTTTATAGGTTTTTCAATTACTGTTTTCCTATTATTCTTTCTATTATTCAATTCACCAGCTTCTTCATATAGCTTATCTATAACTCTAATGCATTATAGTGCTTCATAATTTATGGAGTATATACAAAGCATATAAATCCTATTAACTATCCCATCATACTTATAATTGATTCAATTAAAATTAAAATGTTGTGTGTATCTACAGTACATGAAGGGGAGGGAAAATAAAACTGAGACCAAGGGGTTAATAAATTCTTGATTATTTATATTTTCCTAAACTTCTCTGCCGCAATGGAGACAAGACACAGCACGAATATGCTACACTCTGTTCCTTAAATCCTATAGCCCAGCATGTAACATAAGGAGTATAAGAGACTTGAGAGCAACTTAAAATGATTTTCATATTCATTTTAAGGCCAAAGGGACCATTTTGTCCTTCTAATATGACTCTAATATTTGCATGACATGAGCCATAGCATTTCACTCAGGGATTCTTTCATAAACCTAATGGTTTCTGGAAGAATTGGGTTTTTTGAAGCATCCAACCTTCATTTAGGGATTTCCATCTATTTGTTCCAATTTTGTAACACAGCCTTGCTGATAAAAATATACATTCTGTCAGGTTTTCACACATCATATATGCATGCCCGTGTTAGGTATCTAGCACAGGAATGATTCAACAGATCAAAGTGAAGGACTGGAGTTCCCTGCCTAGTCAATGAAAGGAGGCCGTCAGTCAGCTCCAGCACACTGAGGCAGAGATGGCTGAAAGAGCTAAAAGCAGACAAGGAGAATAAATACCTACATTGACTTCTGTTCTGAATTGCTCGAGATCCTCCTCCTGCTGATAGCTGTTCCTTCCAACTATTGTCTTTGGCAATACACTTCATTTGCCAGACTGAATAGGCATCTACTTTCTCTATAGCCATACATGCAATTCCGTAATAACTAAACCACATGGAATTTGCAATGTGACAGTGAGACAGATTTTCCAGAATACAGATCATTCAGAGAGGTCTTTCTCTCTTCCTTTTTTTGCTGCTATCTTTATTTCAGTGCCAACTGAACACGGGGTTTAGGCAATAGAATCCTAAGTGTCACTGAATTGAATTTGTGCTACTAAGTCATTTAAGTGCTTTTGTAAATCACACCCTTGAACTCCTGATAGGACTGCAGCATTATCCTTGCCACAGAATCCCAGTGCAACATCAATGTGTTAATTCCTATTTCTAAAGCACTTTGAAGATGCACATACTACTGCATTGCACCCTGCAGACTTTCACTGGTGCTAACATGGTACAACTCTGTTTTCTTCCTCCCTCCAGCCTGAGAACAACAAGAAAGACCAGAAAATGTGTTTTTCCCATACATTTAAGAAGAAAAATTTTGATGTCCCAGCATGAATTATTCTGCACCACACAAAAATGCTAATTAAGCCTTTATTCTATAACCTGACAGATGTTTCTGATGCACTGTTCATTCATTTCAAACTGTACAAAAGCTAAAGTTTAAAACTTTTTGTATTATGACGCAATTAGCATTATTCATGAAGACAGCCATCAAAAGCCTGCTTGAAGCGCTGTCCCATTCCTCAGAGAGAAGAATTTTGAAAGACATGGCTGGAGTTTGCCCTCCCTGTGCACTAGGTAGGCACTGTGCATACACACACACACATATGCAAGGAGCCCACAGGCCCCCCATTCCTCCCTCCCCTACACCCTCATTTGTCTTTCCTACTTAGGACCATCTTCTGTTGCACATAAATTCCAATCCTGGTGGCTTACACTCACTACTCATACCCAGCCCACGCAGCCTATTGTTGTGCATACAGAGAAGCAGTTCAAGCAAAGGAAATGGCTGCTTTTGCGACTGCAACATCTCAGAGAACAAAGTCGAAACAAAAAACTTTGTAGCTGACCGCCCTATTCCTCTATGGCATAGAAGTTTGTCTCGGTGCCCTTCTGTCCCAGCAGTGGCCAATGTCCCCCTCAGGAGCAGTCTGCTCTGCAGTTCCCATGCCTCCCCTGATGGAGCACAGCTTTTGGCCGATGTTCATGCTGCACCTTTCCTGCTGTCATGCTCACCAGGACAGAGAGGCAAAGACAGACTCATTTTCACACAGAATGTTCTGTTTTCCTATGGGTGTGGCACGAACAGCCCAGGAAATGGCCCATTCTGTCTCAGCCTTGTGCCTTCCCTGTCCCCAAGTGACCAGGGCTGGGGCTGCTCCCACTGAGCCCCGACTGCCCTGCTCCTGACCAGGGCAGGCGGGATGGGCTCTGGCTGCCATGTCCTGCCCTGCCCTGCCCTAACACCCCGAGAAGCCGTGACTGCTCCTGGATCCCAGCACTCATTGTGCCCCAGTGCTTCTCCCAAGCAAACCACCACTGGCTCCCGCTGTCAACTTCCCTGCAGTGTCACAGCAAACTCATCTTCATCCCTGTTCCTTTTGTCCTATCTTCTACACATCTACACAGTATCCTTCTGGGTATTTTTTAATCCTCTTACTATGACTATTACCTTTTATCCTCTGTTCTCCTAAAAGAGCACATTAATACTCCAACCTACTCAGTCTCCTGCCCTTGTCACCAAATCAACGTCTGAGAAAACACTTGTCCTTTTCCCTTTGCTCTCTGGAGTAACTGTCAGGAAAAGAAAGATTTCTTTAAAAACACAGATTCAGCAACTACACACTCTTAGTTGGAAAGAAGCTTGTCCCTGGGGTAGTGATTATACATATAAAGACAATAATAAGACCGAGGGCTGCAAAGCTGTGTAGCAAAGGTAGAAATCTTAAAGTCTGTCTTTACAATTCTCCGGAGGTTTAATCTATAGCATAAAAAATCTTACTTTACAAGTATGTAACTGCTGTGAAAACAATGCATTTGCCTGTTCATCACAAATTACACTATAACACATCTCAAGAAATGCATCAGTAAGAGGATAAATAGAAACAAATAGGCATATAAAATGTCTATGAAAGAGATGCACAGAAATAAACATCCCTAATAAAGAATCAACCCATTTTTTTCTATTTGCAATTTTTTAAAATTGTATTTAATAACAATACATACCAAAGCTATTATCTGTTGCTGTAAAGCTGAAGATGTAAGGTATGTGATCTAAGACTTACCAAAGCAAAGCTAAATAGTCACTTGATCACTGCTTTATGTACTTAACATAGTACATCAGTAAATAGGCAGGATGAAGATTTCTAAAAGCAGAATTTAATTGAGTCAAAATTAGGTTATGTCAAATGCATTGCTGTACAGAAAAGACAAAGTTAGGTAAGTGAAACCTGAAAGTGTGGCACAGATAATTTAGCTATAAGTTTATCAAGAATCATGATGAAGTATTAGACTGAGGATGAGACAGAAGAAACTTGAAGACATGAACACTCTCTATGAGGATCTTCCAGTCCTAAACCTGATGTCCCTTCCTTCTGCCAGGCTGAATCCAAACACCAGATTTACGTTGGGATCTCTCTTCACGTGAAGAAATACACACATGTCATAATTTAGGAATGGTACTCCCCAGTTTAGTGCTCCCACTGACAGTCTCCAAACCATTTGCTTCTTACTTGTTCCCCTCTCCCTCAGCAGGACAGACAGGAGAATTGGAGGCACAAAAGGTGAAGATCAGAGGTTGAGATAAGAAGAATTTACTGGAAACGACAATGAAATAAGAAAACAAACAGTTGTGGCAAGAATACTAATGACAGAGGGTATAAGAAAGAGGCAAAATATCCAACCACTCCCTCTGCCACACTACAGTGACCCACAAGAGAGCCCCTGTCCCCAGCAACGACATGAGGTGATACAGAATAACCTCCGGGTCAGAGCCATGCCCTGCTCCTGCCTACTGCAAAAGTTAACCCTGTCCTGGCTGGAACTAGGACAACACTTCGAAGAGGCAGTCCAAAACAATCCATACCCTCATCATACATCTAGAGCAAGCAACTGGGCAACGCTATGAAGAAGGATGCGACACTGACAGTGTCCTTCCTGTGAACTCATGAGAACAGTGAGAACCAGAGAGCGGTTTCCCTGCTGAGCCGGAGGGATGGCAGGAGAAACAGAAAGGGCACCTTTCCTCTCTCACACAAACAAAACTACTGTGTGGGTCAGGATTTGTAACACTAGAGAATAAGAAAAGCAGGGATGAATTTTCAATTACAGCAGCCTTGGGGTTAAGGAAGTCTTTTTGAATGCAGGACACTGAAGTTTGAATGAACCCAGACTGGGACAGCAACTGACTTTGTTTTTCATACTGAAAAAAACAATTAAAGTGTTCCTGATCATTATGTATTTGTATGGAAAATAGCTCCCTTTCTTCCTCCAGTGTGTTAAAAAGATAATGGTCATTTCTGCCTCTTGGTGAACTAGATACAGGGAAGAATTCTCCCAGAGGTATGGTGGATGCCTCATCCCTGGAAACATTCCAGGTCAGGCTGGGTAGGACTCTGAGCAACCTGATGTAGTTGAAGTTGTCCCTGCTCATTGCAGGGGATTTGGACGAGCTGACCTTGAAAAGTCCCTTCCAACCCAAACTATTCTACGATTCTGTGACGGACCTGGTTGTACTAGCCTGTGTCACAGAGAAGTCAGCAAACCTGCAGAGTGGTGGCCAACAAGAGGCTTAGGAGCACATGGCTTAGGTATAAAGTAAAAGGAGCTGCCTCTTACCTGAATAAATGTGAGCCATATAACCCCAGTTCCTGTTTACCCAAGCACAGGAGCTATCAGCACATCCTACCTCATCACCAAGTCACTGAGTTTCCGTTCGAAGGACACACAGCAGCAGGCATGGGACCTGCACAGTTAGGGGGCTTTCCTTCACTGAAGGCTTTCCACTGTCCCCGTATGAAAATGTTTGTTCAGACAAAAGCAGCCCTGGCCACTTGCACTAGAGAGAACCGTAGCATGGGCAGTTTCACAGACAAAATACTCTGTAAGTAACTTCAGACACCTTCAAGCTATGGCAGTGGCTGTTGAAGCATTCCTTATTTCACTATTTGTGAGCTATAGGACATACAGTGGGATTCATCTAATCTATAGCTTGATATTCACCATACTGACCTAGTCATTCTCAATTCCTTTTTTAGTCTGTAGGTCTTTTTACTCTAGGTGTCTTTAGGATGCAGTCAATTTCAGCTGGTTTAGATATCTTACTTGAGAGCTGAAAATCACATCCTCCCACTTGACAGAAGAATGGGTCTCGATGCCCAGGAAGCAGTAGATACCTGCTGCATGCACACTGATGCACCATCAGAGGCTGGATCTGGATTCTTTTATGTCACTGTGTCCTGTGGAGCTAGCTGTAAAGATCACAATGACTCCTTCAGTCCTTAAAATCTATTAATCTTCTAATTAGAGCTAATTAAAATGAAATGCATTTTTACTTTTTTTTTAGACAACTTTCTCTTTCATCATTAAAACACTGACATTTTTTAAATGAGCTCCCCTAATAACAAGAGAACATTAATATACCTGATTAGTATTCTTTTCTAATAGTTAGGACCTTGGCTTGCCCAATTACACATTTTTATACCATTAGAAAACAAAGTGAGAAGCTACATGTAACAGCACAGCCCGGTTAGCACAAAAAACCCAGTGTAAACAGAAAACAACCAATTAAGTGGTTCACCTGGGTATCAGGGACGGGGAAAAATACTTCACTGTAGTTTGTGAATTGTGTTTAAAGTACATTCAATAATTTTGTATTAAATATTCAGGATAAAGTTTAGTGATGTAGAAGTGGGAGAACAACAGCAAGAAAGCACGGGGGTGCATAAGTAGGACATGTCTCCTCTCAACCTTCCATCTCTCTCTCTCTAGCTCTTATGAAAAGCTTACAGCAGCAGAGGACAACAGGAGATGTGTCATTTAAACAGAGGTAGGCCATTAATACATTGTTTAGAGTAATTGAAATGCATTGCACAGGATTAGTTGCCTGCCAATCATCCCAATTAAGCAGGCGTGTCATTGATCAGCATAGCAATTAAGAGGATTCTAGGGTATCAGCAATTTATTCTTAACAACCTCAATACTAATTGCTTTCAAGCACAGAACCAGGTTCAACATTCTTTAAAAGAGAAATGAGAGAGTTATTGGAAAATTTCTTCTTCTTTTCCCATGAATGACCTATGGGCTAAACTAGATTAGGAGAATTCACAGTGCTGCAGAGTTCGAACATAGTAACAAATTATTCCATCATTATCTACTGCTAGCAACAGGAAATGACAAGATCAAATGGAGCAACACTTGGTGTTTGTTTTAATCTGGATTTTGCAATGTCCCTCTAAGTCAGCAAACAATTCAAACTCCAAAGGCAGCGCACAGTAAGGCGAAGGCTCTGTGGCAGCAGAGCAGACAGGCAGTGCTTTCCTGCAAGTTCGAGAATGAAGAAACGCAGCCCTGCAAACCACCAAACTTTTGGCATCCATTTAAGTCCAGTTTCAAACTGGTGTGACTCCCCACAGTAACACTCTCTGCTTGGTGTCCTTGTGCTCAACCAACTAACACCCAGGTCTATCCTCTGAGCAAATTGATTCGTTTGACACCAGTCTGTGTTTTACAAGTGTGTTGGGATGTCTGGTGGTGTCTGCTGTGTCAGCACTGCTCAGGAAATCCTCTGTGCAAGCAGGTGAGACTGAAAGAACAAGGCGTTGCACTCCAGGTAGATCAGAGGCTCCCAGGAGCCAAGTTGCCACAAGCATGAACAGGATAGAAAAAAATGGATAATTACATGGGCAGAGTGAGGCACTACTGGGCCACAGGAACAACAAGGAGTCAGGCTTGGTCATAACCTGAACCTTGGCACAAATCAGAAACCAATAAACCTCATTAAAGTTCCAGTGAGAAACCCTGTGTGTGCTGCAGAACACAGCTCTATGTTTTCAGGCTTTTTTTTTTTTCTTTTTCTGTTCATATAGTTTTTATTCATGTGCATCAGTGTGGAAATAAATTACGGATATCTAAATTGGAATGTTTACATTTTTGCTTTTCTTATTGTTTCTTTCAAAACCAAAACTACTGTGAACTGAGTGAAGAAATTAACAAAGCTAACGCCTCTAAAAGCACACTGATTGTACTTGAATGCTTCTGAACAGCAGCATCTATGAATATTATTCTGATGTATCAAAAACTTAGCACAGGACTTTATCTTTCTGAAAATTCAAATATTTGGTACTATAGAAATACATACCCAATTTAAAATATTTATTATGCAGAGAGCATAATGTTTGCTCTTAATCATAGGATACAATAATTACCTCTATATAAATATGGTGTTTTACAAGCTTTATCTTGTAAATCTTATCTCTTTATCTAAGGTGCATTTTACTTTAAGCGTATCATTTCCCCCACCAGGATCTGCAGTTCCTAAAGGGAGATGACAACAGCAATGCAGACCAACACACTGGAGACAGTGAGAGGAGAAGGGAATCTTTCTCTCAGTCCTTAGAAAATCACAGAATCATTAAGGCTGGAACAGACATGAGATCAGCTAGTCCAGCCTTTGCCTGATCACCACCATGTCAAGCAGACCATGACACACAACTAGACCAGGTGCCACATCCAGTCGTTTCTTAAACACATCCAGGGATGGTGACTCTCTACCACTTCCCCGAACACTTCATGCCAACGCTTAAGAACTCTTTTCACAAAGAAATTCCTTCTGATGTCCACCTGAATCTCCCTGATACAACTGGAGGGTATGTCCTCTTATCCTGAATTTTCCAAATCTCTGTCCAGTTCATTCTAAAACTTCCAAAGCCTAATGCAGAAAGTAAAACTACATTTCAGCCTGGAGAAGAGAAAGCTCCAAGGGAGACCTTAGAGCACCTTCCAGTACCTACAGGGGCCCTACAAGAGATTTGGAGAAGGACTTTTTATAAGGCATGTAGCAGTAAGACAAGCAGTGATGGCTTTAAACTGAGCGTACGTTTAGATTGGAGAGCAATTGTTCACAATGAGGGTGGTGAGACACTGAAACAGAATGTCTAGAAATGCACTGAAACCATGCCTAGAGAAGTTGTGGATGCTCCATCCCTGGAAGTGTCCAAGGCCGGATTTGATGGGGCTTTGAGCAGCCTGGTCTAGCTGAAGATGCCCCTGCCCATGCCAAGGAGGTTGGAACAAGAAGATCTTTAAGGTACCTTCCAACTCAAATAATTCCATGATTCTATGGTTTGTCTGGTACAAACAGCCCACCAAACCCGTATTCTAGCTTCACATCCATAACAAGACCTAGACATCTTTTCCTTTCCTACCTGAATTTAACCTCCTCAGACCTCTAGACTAGGGAATAGCTAATATCCTCATTTTAGAGGTGTGAGACCCACAATAACCGACTCAGCTGAGATCACACAAATTGCCCAGACAGATCCCCAACTTGGATTTGGAATTCCAGAGACCCAAGGGTCTATTGCCCTAAATCCTGACCATATAAACAAGGAGTGTCTTTTAAGGAGCATCTCTTCTTTTTTAATGAGCCTGGGACTTGCCACTCACAGTTCTTCTTCAGGCCTTGTTTTGCAGTTCTGAACAAACTGCGATGTCTCTGCCCCAGTATTTCTCCCTGTAAAACTAATGTTGGCATCATTTAAAAGGCTTTGATATCCTGGCCTGACAGATGCAATTCCTATTTATCCATTAAATGCGATTTGGCATATCGGACCCTCGCACCAAGAGACAAGAAGAACACCCTATTCACATGCTCCTAGCCTAAAGACTAATAACTGCAATTAAATTGTACATTGGCTTTTGCAGAGGTCAGTGAGGCTGCTAAGGGTAATGGGACAGAGAGTGCAAAACCAGCAATTAAAATAGCCTCAGTCTCTCCTAAGAAAAGATGCAGAAGCATGCACTAGATAGACACACTACGCATGCAAACATCTGTTGTAAATGCATATTTGGCAACTCAGCAGATAAGCAAATGGGTCAGTGAGTTAAGAAAAATTGTTTCTTTGCTCTGTCATTTCAAGAGGGTAAAGCCTGCAACAGCCTGCATTTTAAGTAAATCTGACTCTTTCTACTTGCAACAGTGGAACTCCTGATTTGCACAGCTTCACGACTGTGAACACTACGCATTTACTTAGAAAAAGTGAGAGCAGCCCTTGTCCCCAAACCAGCTTTTTCCTATTAATTTCACTATGCTTGCTCTATATGTCATGGAGCCATTTGAAATCCTTCCATCTTGCTTGCAACTTGAATCATGTCTCTATTTTTAGTGGACTTGGAGCTACACTATGACTTTACCAAATGGAAAATGTACTCATGTCTGTGTTATGTATAACAAAGTGTGTGTTTGCCCTGAGCCAAATGAACTGCATCATCAGGATTTTGGACGGAGTCAGATTTTGGGGACAGTAACAACCCTAGGAACTAGCCCTGCCAGCAACTTCGCTTTCCTAACTTGCATTAACTGGAGTTTTGTGACAGCTCCCCAGAGAACGGCGCTGAGGCAGCACAGCAAGAAGACAGTGTCTCAAGAATGCATGAAACCAAATTACTCAGTTTGTCCGTATAGTGGAATGGGATTGGGTCTATTCAACGGGAAGGGACACAGCAATCTTGGGGAAAAAAACCCCAAAACATTNATGAGATCAGCTAGTCCAGCCTTTGCCTGATCACCACCATGTCAAGCAGACCATGACACACAACTAGACCAGGTGCCACATCCAGTCGTTTCTTAAACACATCCAGGGATGGTGACTCTCTACCACTTCCCCGAACACTTCATGCCAACGCTTAAGAACTCTTTT
>VYZQ01018817.1:14110-33862 GCA_013400655.1 Mystacornis crossleyi
ACACCCTCCCGAACCAGCAACTGAATCGGGGCAGCCAACAGCCACGCGCCCAAACACGACTGAGTTAAAAAGACACGAGGCTGTGAAATTCCTGTCAGCGGAGCTGCCATTAACCGGGAGGGGCCAAATTCCAAGCCTGCAGCTCATCGAGTCACCCTGATCGATCCCCTTTGTCTGCGAGCCTGGAGCCGCTGCCCGGCAGGGCCTTGACAGAGAGAATTCAGCTGCGAGATGGAATCAATACGCTGATCTCGGGCCTCCGGCCACTTCCACCCGACAGCAGCCGCCGCAGAGATTCCAAGCTCGTTCCGTCGGATCCTTGCAGGCTGCCCTTTCCCTGCTCCTGGGGAGATCCGCGTGGCCAGCGGCCGCCCCCAGTACTGACACTGATTAATGGTGGGCCCCCGCGGCTGCCAGGGCCGGGCGCTCGGAGGAGGCGCTGGGGAGGAGGGCCCAGACCCACCAGATAACACAAATCACCTCCCCGCCAGCGCGGGATTAGAGGTCATTTGTTGCCAGAGCCTGCAAAGGGCTCGGGCACCAGCCGGGAGTGTCCTCCCAAGGAAAAGAGATTGGGATTGTGCCACTGGGACCGTGTGAGGCACGAGGAGCAGGTCTGACACCCCCCTCTCATTTCCTCAGGCATATCATACCAGAGATTCACATCTTGTCCAAGGATTCTTCTGGAAAAGTCACATTTAAATGGCGGACTTCATCCTAGTGGTCGTTTAGAACTCTCAAAGCATCAGCAATCAGGAAAAAAAAACCAAACCGAGAAATATTTGCGAAGCAAAATAACCTTTAAAGTAATCAAAGCATCCTGCCTATTCAACTGGAAAACTGCACTTGGCCTCTCCCAGCTCTCAGAAGCAGCCCTGGCCAGGAGATCCAACCTGCTGAAAGCCAGAGGTAAGCAGATAAATCAGTGTAATCCCAAAATTTCACCTGCTCTTCACACGACTCCTTTCAGATTTGACTGAAGGATAAACCCCAGTGACACCACAACTTTCTTCCATAGATAAGCTCACCTCAAAATCCTCACTGGAATTATTTTGCTGGGGGAAAAAAAAAAAAAACCAAAACAACCCAAGGCACCCAGAGGAAAGGCACTGCTAAGAACAATATACTGAATTATGAATGCCTCAAAACCATTTTTAGATCTGCGTTTAAAAAGAAGCCCCAAAACAAAGACGCACAGGGTTGACTTAAAATGATCTGCGTGAGCCAGTAAGAATATTTTTAGGTATGTCGTTCCCAGCACTGGAAACAGAAATGCTGTATTAAAGTGATTAAAGCAGCTTCTTTAAAAAATAATAAAAACATCCCCCATCCTCCTCTGCGCTCGGCTGTCAAACGACGGAAATTTCACCTGGTTCCCTCAAAGCAAGAAACAAAACTCATTCATTATCCAAGGCACTGGCAGAGCCAGCAGACTGCACTCATCCAAGGATTTCTCAGTCAGGTGAAGTTTATCCCAGGCACAGTGAGGAACTCGGAGGATGGAATCCAGTCTAGTCCCAGGGAGCAGAGGCAAAAGCCACAGTTGAGGAGGTCTCATCTCCTCGCTCTAATTAAAGGATTTTTCATCCTGATTTTTTTCCCCTATTGATTCCACTCCTGCTCTGCTGTCAAACCTACTTTATTCTGCCATTTCTCTCCTGATGGGAGATAAGATCAGACTGAAGGACCACCTGAGCCAAGTCCTTACAGTTTTGAGCCCTCAGTAAATTTAAAAAAAAAAAAATCAAGAAAAAATAAAATCAGTAAAAAGCCTGTAAAATATAAGCCTTCTTGAAATCCATGCATGGACCCCTCTAAGTAGTATAAACAAAATGGTTCGAACAGTCGTTTTTAAGATAATTTATTCCCAGCCTAGTTAAAGATCTAGGTTATAAATTATACTGTGGTCCTATTATACAGATGTGCTTCTTTAAGAAGGCATTTAAAATTCTGTTTAGGGAGTTAATGTAGAATATCCAGAGAGGGAAACAAGACCCAGAAAAACACGGAGCAGTTTGTTTTATATCATTTCTGTAATTCCAGAGATGCCCTATCATTTGGTGCCTTAAATATATTTCACTTCATCCCTCGCCGGGAACAACTCACCTTGTTTTGAGCTGATTCGGGGTTTGATACTCACTCCAAGCAGAACAAACAATGGCCTAGAGCTCGTGGCAGAGATCAAACACGGAGATCAGGCAGCGGAAATTAAAGCAGCGACAGCGAACGCGCCGGCTTCGGAGGGAGCGGAGCACCCCCGGAACACAACGTTCCTTCAACACAATTCCAGCAGTTTTATTCCTTCTATTTTAGTGGCCGCTCCTCTGACAAAGGACACTTGTGCCTGCATTGCTTCCCAAAGAACCATGGCCACTGAGGACCTGCACACAACGTGCAGGTGCCAAATACTGGTATTTAGGTATTTCTCTGGCAGTTCAGGACACGTTTTGGGCCATAAGGATACTTCTAAAATGCAAGAAAAAAAAAAAAATCACAGAATCCCAGACCCATTTTGGTTGGGAAAGCCCTCCAGGATCATGGAGTCCAGCCGTTCCTCCAGCACTGCCAAGGACATCACCACCCCGTGGCCCCAAGTGCTGCATCCACAGGGCTTGAAATCCCTCCAGGAATGGGCATCCAGCAGCTCTCACAGGGCTACAAAACAACACCCACACGGCAAACCTCAGCCTCAAAATAAGTCAAAGCCCTCCAAGAACTTACACACGGGCTGCAGAACCTGCTCCAACCTGCTCTGAACCTCCTCCAGTGAAACACAGCCACAAGGATGCTGCTGGCAGCGGTTTGTCCATGATTGTTGGGGAAAGGAGGACAGACAGCAGCCACCACCTCTGAAAGGGGTTTTTGGCGGTTTATTTGTGGAGGTTTATGGCATCCTACCTCGCAGAGGAACTCTAGAAAGGCAGACACAATCAATAACAATGTCAAACAACTGCAGCTGGCCTTTTCAGACCAGTGAATCCCTGCCAATCCTTCATTTCTTTTCAGGTCACCACCACAACAAAGCTTTTATTTTGCCTTCTAATTAAAAGCACTATTGAAAACTGTTTGATATAGTCCTGGATCAATTACTTTGGCTTCAGGGATTGCTGGCAGCCTGGAGCTCTCAACTGGAGACTCGCTGGCCTGTACCCACAGAGCAGAGGAGAAAACACACAGAAATCCAGGGGCTGGAAGTGGAGGATTCCCATAGTCCAATTCCATTCCCAGAGCAGCCTTGGTGAATTCCAGGGAAAGGTGGACTTGGCCTTTCCCTGTTCTCCATTTCCATTTGTCAGCCAGCAGCTGACAAAGCCATAAGAAGTAACCCCTCACAGCCATCAGTCACCACAGTTATTCAAAGACTATTTACAGCAGAAACGAGCAAAATGAAAAACTCTACGGAAACCGCCCGGAGAACACGAGAGACTTTTGGAAGCTCAAGGTGGTCCTGAAGCATCTGGATGCCCTGGCAGTGCCCACGGCCAGGCTGGACAGGGCTTGGAGCAAGCTGGGATAGTGGAAGGTGTCCCTGCCCATGGCAGGGGGTGGGACTGGGGGAGCTTTAAGGTCCTTTCCAACCCAAACCATTCTGGGATTCATGGGAAAGTGTTGAGCCTCTTAAAATTAATTAATTTTTTAAAACCACAAGTTTTAACCCCTTTCCAGATGATCAGTGGTAGCGCTGTCCCAGTGCTCCACACAAAATGGGGACGAATTTAATGAGATGCAACACGTGATCAACGAACCAGTGGAATGACCAAATTGGCTTCTTTCCTCTGCCCTCTGTACACAGCCCTGACTATTTTAAAGCACTGAGAGATCCTGAACAAAAAGTTGATTATTTGCTATTGTAAATTCAATTCCCTTGGTCCTTACAAGGATTCTGTCTGGACTTTCAAGGCAAGATGGGACAGTTTTATTAGAGCTGAAGGTGGAGAGATGAGTTTTACTCATTCAACAAAGTGAGAAACGGCACGGCCAGAATTTTGCTGCCAAGGAAATTTCCATTTTCCTTTTACCCTGTGACAAGCAGGTGCCTGGAACTTCAGTCAGCTCCCTGTGATGGGAGAATTTCTGAGCAAAACCCTTTAAAGCTTTAACATCCCAGCAATTCCCAGCAACTTCCCAAAGCAGAAAGTGTGACATCAGCCTTTAGCTCCCCAGCCAGCCCTCGGCACTGGTAAAAAAAGCTTCATTTAGCAAACTGGAACAGACCCTAAGCCAGGGATAGGAGCCTAAATAGATGGTGGGAAGTGCACATGAATATTTATGAGTGTCTGGTGCAGAGCAGCAGGGAGGGAAGCATGGAGTGGAGTGAGCTGGCATGATGTAACAGGGAATAACAAGGAATGACACCTACCCAGCAGCTGAACACACGGAAAGCTGTTCTGGGCATGGCTGGGAGCATCTGCAGCTCGTTCCCACGTGCTGCAAGAACAGGGCTACAAAGGCAGGAGCCAGGCCCTTTGCACAGGAGCACCATTTTAAACTCTCGGGATGTGAAAAGAGCTGCCGTGATCCTGGCATTTCACACACTTTTCCTTTCCTTCCCGAGACACAGGACGTAACTTAAATCTCCCATGGGTGACACCAAAAAATATCTGCTCTGTTTGTTACAGCCCCAGGAAAACAGGGAAGTGCAGCTCCTCAGGGCTCAGGGAAATGTCCTCGAACAGCACCAGAGTTGTTTGTCACTCAGGAGGTCAGGATTCAGCCCTTCTCACCAAAGGCTCATTTGGAACGGCTTCTAAAATAAATTCGGAATACAAAAATTAAGTTTCACACACTTTTGGGACTGTGTTGAAAGACCTGCCCTTGCTACTGAGAAGCAAATAGGAAACAGGATTTTGTCACAACCCAGACGTCAGCAGAGCAAAGGGGTTTTGCTTCCAGGCGATCTCTCTGGGCAATAACCCATGGAAACAAGAGTTTTCATGCCTGCCCCTTCCTGTCAGGCACTTCCATCATTTACAGAAAGGGACCAATTACTCCGTTATCTGCAACAACCAGTAATCAAATGATTAACACTTCAGTAACTGCCTTATAAAAAAGATGACTACGAAAATACGTGTTAGCCCGAAAAGCTCATTAATTCCCATTCATTCTTCTCTTTGGGTACCTCAGAGCACGTTCACAGTGTTGTTTTCCACAGTAATTTATCCAAGACAGGAGGAAATGGAGGCTGATGCATTTTCTGACCTAGAAAGTGTTTTGTCCCAGGGTGTTGCTGACAGCAGTGCCCAGCAAGGCCTGCAACTCCACTCCCCCACTTTTCAGTCCAGTTCAATACAATGCAGAAATCAGGGATTTATTTGCTCTCTTTCCAAGAGATGCTTTTCAAAACCTACCAGTTCAAGGCGGGTTCGCGTCTTAAATTTGAAGTTCTCAGCCTTACTTTAGATTAGATATACATCTGGATAGAGACACACATTAAATCTAGCTGAACGTTAGTCTCTGGAACTAGGAATGCAGAGCTAAAGTGATTAAAAACCTGCTCTCTTTTTCCTTAAACGAGAAAAATCTTCATTTTATTCCTAATCTTGCAGTATACATTTTCCTGGTCTAATTCCCACTGTACACTACTGCAGTTTGCTCCAAATATTTGGCAAGAGTTATCACAGGATGGGTTGAGTTGGAAAGGACCTTTAAAGATCATCCTGCCCAAGCTCCCTGCTTGTGCTTTTCCCTCTCAACAGCTCAGGTGAAACTCCCCTTCCTCAAGGGAACCCGAGCATTATTTCTGCCCCTGCAAAAGATGTGAGCAGACAGTGACAAGCGGGAAAGGCCCTTGTTCCTCACGGTCACACCTCACCTGAAGCTTCCTCCTCCCACTCACACAGCTGAGCTGGCTCACTGGTGTTTACTGGGCTGTCTCCAGTGGACCAGAAATTGCCTCTAACGGGCAGAGCAGCAATTCTCCCAAAGGATCCTTCCTTTTACCCAGCCATTCCCAGGCATACCGTGTAAAAACCCAGGAGGGTTTTACAGCTGACAGCTACGTATTGAAGGACAACCAGATAAAAGCCTGCTCTGCCACTGATCCAAGTGCTCAGTGCCATATGGATGTATTTTATGCAGTCCCTGGGCATTTTAAAACCAGCAAGAGAAGCAAAGAATTGTCACTTGTGCTTAAAGCGCAGCAGTAGCTAAAGGGAAAAGGAAGAGGCAGAAGAGAGTATTTTCTATTATCCATCTTTTTCTAAGGCAACATCAGCCTGTTTGCTGTCTTTAGGCAATTTAGAATCCTATTTTATTTAGCACTACACTTTTTTTTTCTTGAGGGAGATGCCAGTTAGCTTTACCTGGTATCTGTGTTTCTCAGAAATAAACTAAGGCACAAGTTAAGACTGCTCACGAGTGGCCCCAAGGTAGAAGGCACAGCCGGGACATATAAAGCTGGAAAAAGCCCCCCTTTGCATTTTGGGATGTGAAAGGATCACACAGATCAACAAAAATGTGTGGGGACTCATTACAAGTTTAATGACAAACTCAGAACTCTCCCCCGCTAAGCAAATCCTAATCAGCACTGGCAGAGCTGATAAAAGTAGAACAATATCCATGATTATTAATGCATGGGCAAGATTTCCTTTGGGATCCGCACCAAGCCTTGTGACAGGGACAAAAATACCCGGTGATAAATAGCTTCATTAACTCTTGTGGGTTTTGTCAGTAATTAGCAAGACTCTTCCTCCCAAAATGGGAAATAAATGAAAGAGCATAATGCAAACACATCTTGCTCTGTTTGCTCAGCCACGGGCACAAAGAAATGAAACAGTAAAAACGGATCAGCCTCTGGTTCTGTCTCAAAATCACACTTTAGAGTTTTTTTAAAGGATTAAGGTGCACACTGAAAAGCTTTCATATAAAAACAGGGTGTTTTTTAGCATCCCATTGTAGAAAAGAATAAACAAGAGTCAACCCCTCACTGCTCAACAGGAAGGAGCAGATCTATTAAATATAAGAATTCAATTACTCTGTCAATATAGCAAAATAAAAAGCCACGGAAATGTTACCTCCTAAGCACAGCTATAAAAATTCGTTTCAAAATCTGGGCCGTATGTTCTAGAGACGAAACCTCTCGTCTGGTTCTCTGCAGAGGAATTCCAAGCCAAGCCTGTAACACAACCAGCGCTATTTTCACAGTTTGAAAGGTTTCTAAAAGCAACAGAGCCAAAATGAGTGCCACAAGTGGAAGACCTCCAGGCAATCCCAGTTCTCCTCCCCCAGTATGACACCAAGCCCCTGGGAAGTGACACAGTGCCACGTGAGGAGCCAGACTCCCAGATTTCTGTTGGAGGGAACAGCTGCCACCTCTCACGTTCAGAGTGCTGAATCTCTCATCATTTCGTACAGAAGGGGCAAATATTCTGATTAAATACGGCTGAAGGTAACTGAGGCCTGAAGAGGTGAAGTTCTGCCCATTTCTGAATGCTGGGTGGGTTTTTTAAATTTAATTTAGGTTAAACTGGTGTGGAAGCCAGAAACTGTCTTCGACTTCCTACAGCCAAGCAAAGTAGGAGTTCTGACTTGGAGGAAGAGCCTTGGAGTTTTGTAGGTGAAGAGCTGTAACCAAAATGCTGCAGTGGGGTGAATAAAACATGCACGTGAACGCCTGGAACAACGGGGAAGAGCAGGAGCAGCAAGGGAATCTCAGGAGCAGGAAGGGAATCTCAGGAGCAGGAAGGGGATCTCAGGAGCAGGAAGGGGATCTCAGGAGCAGGAAGGGAATCTCAGGAGCAGGAAGGGAATCTCAGGGGGAGGAAGGGAATCTCAGGAGCAGGAAGGGGAT
This sequence comes from Mystacornis crossleyi, assembly GCA_013400655.1. Lineage (NCBI taxonomy): Eukaryota > Metazoa > Chordata > Aves > Passeriformes > Timaliidae > Mystacornis > Mystacornis crossleyi. The sequence goes on from VYZQ01018817.1 coordinate 21,900, forward strand.
CTCAGGAGGAGGAAGGGAATCTCAGGAGCAGGAAGGGAATCTCAGGTGCCAATTGCTGCACGGTGTGGTAAATGTGCTTTCATTCAGATGAGGAAGAACAAACCCAAGATAAGGTAACCAGAAGATCAAGATTTGCAGTAACTCCGCAGATAAGGAAAACAAAAGACCAGGGAGACAAAAGAATTTTGCCCAAGCCATGAGGGATGAGACAAAGCACCTAAAGGAAAGGCCCCAAACAGTTTTGACTCCTAACAGGCCCGGGACAAGTGTCACAAAAGCACGGAAAACCCAAAAGACACCAGGAGCATCCAGCTGTGTCACAGCATCTGGGCAGAAATCCTGGCCCTTCGGAGGACAGGGATCAGAGTGGATACTCAAGATCTACTCCACAGTGACTGTGAGGGAAATGCAGATTAGGATGTCTCTCACTTCCATCCGGACGAGTTTAAAACCAACCAGAGAACAGGAATCGAGGATGATACACTCACGTTTTCAGGGATATTAAACTTGGTTAATTAACTAAAGGGTACTCACAGGCCACCTTTGCATTTCAAAGGCTTCTGCGCAGTCTCTCGTTATTTGCCAGGAATGAAGAAAACCTCCAAAATTTACAGACTCACGAGGATATTTTTTCACCACAGCCTGAGGGCTTTGCTTTCCTCCATATCTTACATAGTTAATTTTTTTTTTTAAATCGCTTCCAGTGAGGCTTCAAATATTCTCCAAAGGACTTTATCTTTACTGCTCACAAAATGCCTCAGAACCCTCAGCCATAAGCACTGGCAACACAAAGCAGCACTTTACAAAACTATCACAACATTTGGAAATATTGGAGAGCACATCCCAGGGATCTTCTGACCAGGTGTGGATGACCATGGAGCTAAGGAAGAAGGAAGATTTAGTAGCCCACAAGCCCACGTGACCACAGCCTCTACCAAAACTTCTTAGGAGCAAGGCACAGCGAGTGGAGGGAGGAGCTCCGAGCTGTGAGAATTCCAGGTGGACCCCACCAATAACTCAGCTGGCACGTGCAGCACACACTGCAAAGAGGAAGACATTCCATGCAGGAGATGTTATTGGGAAGCTGCCCCCACATCTCAGAAATGATTTTTTTCTGAAGGTGATGAACAGCGGCAGTTTTTGCAAAGTCACCTCTTCTGGACTCCTCACTCTGGTTTTAAACACTGGGTTTCACCCTGGGAACACGTATTCCACAAAGGGACTGGGTCCCACCCCCAATATTTAGCTAGGTGATATTTCTAAGTGCATTCCTGTGATTAGTGGCATCCTCTTCACTCCAGCTGCAGTTTCGTTGGGAATGGCTGCCCTGAGCCAGAGCACGAGGATTCACACGGCTCAGTTTAAAATCCAAGAATGAACAAATTTTATGCACCTCCATTAATACAGACAGGCACGGAGGTAAGCACGTGGAAAATAGTTCTAGCAAGCCCCACTGGAGAAAGATTAAATGTATTTCATGTTGCCAGCAAGTCGGGGACTGGAAGTCACTCGAGGCTCCAAAACGACCCCGTCTCCCGGCTGCACTTCCAGCGTCCTCCAAGTGGGAAGGGCTGAGCCACAACCAAGAGTTCAAGGAGTCAGAGGACATTTACTATTTCCTTCTTCCCAAAACAGCCCGCTCGTTATTGCTCCAGTAATCCCAACAGCACCACTCTGGATAAACCTCATCTTAGTAACTCAGTTTTTGGACAAAACATCAGTTTCGGATTGTGGTGTTTGGGTTGAAATTTCAGAACTATTCAACTTTGGCCCAGGTTATTACAGCTTTGATGTGAGCACAATGAGACTAATTAAATGGTTTTGGAGACACCTCCAAACATCCCATTCCATTTCATTCCATTCCATTCCATTCCATCCCATTCCATTCCAATTCTAATTCTATTCCACTTGCTTCTCACACAAAAATTTGTCCTATCAAGTTTCAGAGCCCAATACTGAAGTTTTATTATCGTCATGCAAGGGTGGCTCAATATTCACTTTATATGTGACAGCAGTTCAAGCCCATGGGGGTTAAGTCACTTTTTGAAGCATCTACTGCTTCCAGGCTCTATCATTCCAACATTCCATTTAAAACCAGCGCAGGACTGCGCAAAAACCCACCAGGAGACCTTCAGTAATTAATCTTTCCTAAGATCCAATTTTTACATCCCAGTATTTTATTTTTAAATACCTAATTACCTGCTTGTAAAAGGCTTGAAAGATATAAAATGGTACATATGGAGATCAAAAGTAATTAAGCCACTCTGGACAGACGTTACGTGGGGAGGGTGGATCTGCTCTGCCAGGAGTGGTTCTGGGAAATGCAAATTCCACACAGGCAAAAGGGGAAGGAGCCAGGAGCTCCTCCATCACCTGAAGCACAAGAGATCCCCTCAACTGATCTCCAGATTTACAGCCACTTTAAGTTCCCATTTTAAGTCAGAAACTAAATGCTACCAAACCATTTTGGGGAGAAGGAGCAGACATTGAAAACATAATTACGAATTTCTGGTTTAAATACCTTTAACAGAGAATTTGTTCCCACAACAAACCATATTCACGGGCAGTTGAGACAGAAATCTGCGTAAAAATCCTCAAACGGAACAATGCTTTCCCAAGTGACTTTTGTCAAATCAACTGGAAAAGATGGGCTAATGCATCATCTAACATGGAAACACTCTCCTGGATTCCTCAGAATTATATTCCGAGGCCAGAGGAGAGAGGCAGCAGAGAGCAGCAGGGACAGAACTGCTGAGGATGAGGATGCTGAGCCACCTGAGGATGCATTTCTGAAAGGAAACATTCTCTGCTTTGAGCACTGAGCACTATCCCAGTGCAAGCTACACCAGCAGATGCCAGCATCCAGCTGAGGGAACCCAGGCATCCCTTCCCTGCATCACAGGCCAAATGGAGCCCTTGGAACAAGCTCCTGCTCCCTTCTCCCAAAGATGTTTTGCCCTTGAAAGCACAACAAGCGATGCCAAGTCAGCCATTTCCAGCGAGGAATTGGAGAAGTTTCAGGAGACCTGTTAAATGCAAGGGATTACCATCCCCTTCTCTTCCTTCCATCCTGTAACTCAGTTGAATTTTGCCTAATGTTTCCCCAGCACCATTTTTCCCACTGCCAAAACAAGCAAGTACTTTCTCTTGCTCCCTCCTCTCCTGACTCCCTACGCCGCCACAAAGAAACTTCTGCTCTCTCACAGTGTGGTGACAATTTTCCTGCCTGGGGAAAGGCGAAAAGGAAAAGAAGAAAAAGAAAAATAGGAGGAGGAGAAAAGGAAGAGAAGAAAGGGAAGAGAGCTCCATGTAGCATCCTTCTCAGCGATTCCATCTCATTCCCACACCCTACCACCTCCTGGGCAGTGCTGGAAGAACCCAGACCTGCTCTGTACTCTTCCCACACAGGAGGTGCAGAACAGCTTTCACAGGAGCTCCCTCAGCCTCCTTCCCCAGGCACACACACAGGGGAGCGCTTCTTCAGAAGGGAGTTTGGACAAGATCCTAAAATAATCCCGATTTAAAGGTCGATGCAGCCTGGTTTAGGAAGAGGCAGCTTGTAGGGAAACAAGTGCCCCGAGTACGTTCACTAAGCACAGCTCTCGGCCAGGCATCTGCTGATCCGAGCTGACAGGGGTGGCTGTGGAGAACACCTGGAGACTGGTGCGAAAATAAAATAAAATAAAACAAAATAACCGGAGCTGCTCCAACACACACGGGCTTGTGTGATGCAACCCCCCAGCAAGACAGAGGGAGAGCAGCGGGTGTGAAATACAGGACATGGACACCTGCAAGGGCAGCACGGAATGCTGGGGGTTTGTACCAAAACCACCCCAGCCACTCTTTGGTTTTCAGCAACAGAAACCCAAAGCGTGCAGAAACCGAGATCGGCGCGGCTGCAGGAGCTGCACGCTCTGGGCTCCTCAGACACCTGCCGGGCTCCAGGCAGCACACGGCTGCAAGCCCTGACGTTAAGGATTCCAGGGAAGCACATCCTGACCCCACACTATCTGTTTCTCCTTCACGTCTCTGCCCCTGAGCTGCCCCAGCTTTCCTCCCGGCAACTGGGGCCCGACAGAGGCCACAGACACTGGATGCTCCTGCTGCCTGCGCTGCCCGGGCCGCAAGTTAAGAACTCCGAGCTTAAAGGATGTCAAACCATTACACCAATTCCCAGCTTTTCAACGGGAAGCTTTTCCTCTAAAATCTTCCTCTCTTCCTCTAAAATCTTCCTCTTTTCCTCTGAAATCTTCCTAACTGAGACACTGACCTCTCCACACGGGGTTTCAGCCAGCTGACAATAAACGTGTTCCTTCCCAGCTGTGTTTCACAAATGCCTTGGGAAGAGGCCACAGCGCCGGAAGGGTCTGCGAGCCCAAGGTCTGATATTCACCCGGAAGAATTTCAAAAATAAAAATAGCAAGTCTTTAAAAGGTAGAAGTTTGGTGCCAAATAGTAAATGGAACAAGTTTTGTTGGTGTTTTATTCTGACCTTTTCTAGATGAAAGGGTATTTCAGAGAGAACTGTGGGGTTCAACTACAGAAAAAAAAAATAAAGTGGTTATAGGAGAAACTGGGTTTGGAGCAGAAAATTCTTTAGAGAAGAATTATCTATGCTCCAACTGGGATACAGTATCTTGAAATAAATACTCTCCTCCAGCAGTATTTTCCAGAAGAACAATTCCTTCATATTAAGGACATAATAGTTCGGTTCCTATTTAATTGTAATATTTAGTCTCTAAGATTTGTTTCTAACTTGAGCAATTCCTCGTATAAATGCACACAGAAAGTATTTTGGGGCCTTCAGGCTGCCCTACCCAAAAACCAGCCTTAAGTGCACCACAGGGTTGGCTCTGGACTCAGGTTTTTAGGCAAGCAGCTGAGAAGCATCAAATCCAGGGAAAATCACGAAGCTGTTTTGAGGCACCTCAAAAACATCTCATGTAGGACACTTCTTCCCCTCCTCCACTCTCCAAAAGGTAAAGCTAAAAAGCCTTTGCTCTTCCCGGGATCTGGAACCGGGCAGGCAAAGCCAGATCTCAAATCTCTGCCTCGCTCTCAGCTGTGCTAGGCTGGCACAGACTAAACAACCATTTAAAACATCAGCCATACAATTCCTCAGGGCAATTTTTCTCTAGATGGCAGGGAATGTGTAGTATGGATTACCGGAGGGAACGTGCAGTAATTCACACAAGGTTCCTTTTGAGTTTCCTAAAATCTCTCTTGCATTTTCTAAGCGAAAATGTAAAAATTCCTAAGGCCAAGGAATTTATTTTTGACTGTAAATTACTCACTGTGATGGTACAGAGTCCACCAAGCCTAGAAACAGAGGCAATCGATGAGCCCTCTGCATTTCACCAGAGAGGGCGGAAATATTTTAACACCAAACCAGCGGATATGAGTCAAGATCAGAAAAGCTTTTTTCACTGGGAAGAGCTTTTTTCAAATCTGCTGTTGCACTACAGCATCCAAATAAAGAGGTCAATTTTATGGGACCGGAGTGTTTGATCTGCCTACTGTTTATGCAGAGTCAGGGAAAAAAAAAAAGCCATCCTCTTCTCCAAATCACACTGTGGTTTAAGAGCAACTAAAAAAAAGAAAAAAGTTGAAGAGAATTACGGTCATGATTGTACAGTGGTGGATAAAAGCAACTCTGATGACTGTCCAGTGAAAAAAGACCAAACATAACTCAGCTAGGGAAGAAAAATGGGAAGCTGGAAGACCAGAAAGAATAGGAACATAATTATGATTTGAATACATAAATATTTAATATTAAGAGGCAGCTGGAAAAGCTGAGAAGAAATTACAAGAACTGGAGTGAGTCGGAATCGACCAACGCTGTGAAAACCTCTTTGTAAAGCACTCCAAGGTCAGGGAAACAAAGGAAACAAAAAAGGTTGGGATTTCCTCGTGATGACACTCCAACTGCCTTCAGCCATTGGCGCCTCCTCCAGCTGTGTCCAGCTGCTCTGCTGAAGGATTCACCTCCAGCTTTATCCCCATCAGCAGCACCAGCTCAGCCCGAGTAAAGTCATCCTGGGCTTTATGTGCACACAAGGGACTTCTCAGCCATTCTGAGTGAGCCAAGGACAAAACGCCCCAAAGCTGCTCCAGAAGCAAGGCAGGGGAAAGGGAAGAAAAATAATGAGGTACTACAGACAAGACAGAGATGGCAGCAAACCTCTGGCACGAAGACCTACGTGCCTACTGCTGCCGAGGAAAGTCAAAAAGGAGTCAGAACTTCCTCTGAAAGAGAATGTTCTCCATCTCCTCCACCACCTCAGGCATCCCCACTGGATGATTCCACCGCCCAGCCAGTGCAGATTTCTCTGCTAAGCCTTCCTTCCATCAGGCCGTTCAAAAAAATCCTCCTGTCCCTGACACCAAGGGTTCTCACCGCCAATTCTGTACCAGCAGAGGAGGACAGGAAGGAGTGAGTGTTTTCTACTCCCCAAAAACACAACATCTCCATTAAAAAAAAAGGAAGCTGCAGAGAAATACTCCTGCCCTCACGTTAATGCAGCGCCGTCTGCCCACTCCCGTGCAGCTCCAGAGCCTCTGCAGGGCCAAAGTCCCAAGCTGTTAACAGGAATTCTCTCTTCCCAACTCCAGCAGCAGCTACCTACAGCCCTTGGCAAAGATCACACCGACTGGGATCCTGTCAATCCTGCAGCAGCCACTGCTTGGAGCTTTGCCATGGATGCTGCACCCTCCCAGGGCCCCTCTCCTTTTAGCTACACATCTATTCCAGCTTTAATCCCCCTTCTCTTTGTGTTGCACGTATCAAGAACGTTACGAAAATTAAGTTGCTGTAACTCAAACCTAGACAGGGCCATGGACAGGAAGCACAGCAGGAAGCATTTAGTGGAATGGAATACACTGGCCCCTGCATTAATTACAGAAATGCTGGAGTGGGTTGGTTTTTTTCTGCAGCAATCGCTGATTGCTCCTGAAGAAGCAAACCATTAAAGAAAAGTCACTTAGCAGGATAAATGGCACTCGTCTGTATGGTGCAAATGTTAATAGTACAGAGGTTTAAAGGGTCACAATTCAAGACAGAGAAAAGACCAACTGAAAGTTAAGACATTTTTCTCATTAGCAGCTTTAGCTGCCCCTTCCCGGTTCTGGCCATGTCTGAAGACCAAATACTGCTCATCAGTATTGCTCCAATATTTCTTCCCAGCTCTTTCCAATTCTGGGAAAAAATGCTTCAGAGTTAAAGCAAAGCCTCAATTCCCTGTGTTGGTAACACCTACACACGTCTGGATGAGAGAACACCACGAGCCTGCGAATCCCGGAATAGCTGGGTGGCATCTCCAGGGGATACTGGCAGCTACTCAAGGCATGGGGACTCTTCCAAGTGAGCCCCAAAATCCCTGCTCGTGAAAATGGAAGCAGGTTTGCCACGGGTGACAGCAGCGTGTGCCTCGCGCTCAGCCAGGCACCTGCAGGCGTGGAAGAAGCCCAGGGGAAGCAGGATTTGCTCCTGGAGATCCCGGTCAGACTCCAGGGCAGCAAAGGGTCCATTTCCAGCCCTGCTCTCTGCCAGAGGACTAAAGGAAGAAGTGACAGCAGGGACAAAAAAATGCCCTAGGAGAAGGAAGGGGACTTTGGAGAACATCTTCCCTTTAACTGGTTCTAATCACAACTAAGAAGCTCAAGAATTTTGCGTAAAAATACTTCAAAAGTCAAACTCCGAGACATCCAGGATATGTTCCTCAGCTTCCTGGGTGCCTGCTGTGACTAAACCAGTTCGGATCACGCTGGGATGCCACAGTCCCAGGGACTGGGGAAACCAGGCCCTGGCACCCTGGCAGCACAGAGCCGTCCTGGTTTACAGCGGTCCAGCAGAAAGGGCACGCGAACCGGGAACAAGAAAAGGGAAATTACACCCTCGCTCCAAGAAGTCCAATTAATTAAATGCACTATTGTGCCAGGCAGCTGAATAAGGATTTCCTTCCCAACTGGAAGGCTGAATTCCTTTTGACCCAGCAAGGGGCTTGACAACTCGGAGCTCACACTGAATTTATTTACATTCAGTTTCACGCAGTATTTGCTTCCCAGATGATCTTTTTTTTTTTTTTTAATTGTCACGCACTAGGCTTCATTTGGATAAGAGTTAAATAGTACTGAAACACTTTTTCTGTGTTTCAGTCATTTTTTCTAGTTAATATCACTCAAATATTCCAGGACATGGTTTGAACATAATAGGAAAATATCTGACATAAAATAATTGATGGAATTATTCATTGTCCCTGGGCTTTTCATTATATTAGAGCCAGAGGAGCTGCGTTTATGCTGAGGGGAAAACAAAGAATTCATTTAGCTTTTCAACTTTGTGTGAGCTCAGTAAATAAATCAAGCAAAGAGACCTGAAAAATTCGACTTTCACTGCAAGTCCATATTTTGCCTGCTGTTTGTTTGCCAAGACACACGTTTTTCATTTCAACTACTTCCATAACTAATTTATATTAATGTGTCAAACCCATCATCATTTTGATGGTACCTGTAATTTTCAAAACAGTGCTTTTATAGAAGCTCAGAAGCATCTAGGTTGGGAAAGATCTCTGAGATCATCAAGTCCTTGATCAGCCAAGGGCTGGACTCGATGATCTTGGAGGTCTTTTCCCTGCTCCATACCAGGAGAGATGCATCAGCATTTCCATCCCTGTTCAGAAAGCTTCATGTATCACAAGGTTACTGTTCTTACAGGTTACAGGCCTCACAGGTAAATTCTGGAGACTGACTTGAAAAATCTGATTGTGTTCATGTCGAGAGAGCGAAGTGTGGTTTTTTCTGAGCCACGTTTCAAAGCACGGAAGGGTTTCGCTGGCTTGTTTTGGTTGGTTGGTTTGGGCTTTTATAATCATTAGTGTACACAACAGGTCCTTGTATACGCATGGAAATAACAAAATGCCTTTAAACATCTGGACTAAATTAGCAGGTAACTAAAAAGCAGCTATTTCCTCACAGACTGATTACGGACGACAGATTTTTAACCATCACTGAAGCTGAGGAAAAATGGCTGTCGGCTCTGGTAATTCCCAAATACCACAGCGTCTGCTAAGGTGGCCTCAGGTGAGTTTCCCTGCCTTTGCTTCTTCATTAGTCCCACTTAGAGCTTCAGCAAAAGCCTTCGGACATCTGCTCTGCAGAACCTGGATCCAGTGCCAGGTACCACCACCACCCCCCCAAGAGCTGCAGATAGAAAATCCATTCCGTCACATCAAGGGAAAAGATGATCATTTCCTTCCGAATCACAAATGATTTCTGAGATGCAGCGAGAAAAGCACAGCAGAGAGCAGAAGGGCACAGCTATTCCTCCCTTCAGGAACAGACACGGTTCCTTCAGAGGCTTCCACAAATAGACAGGGATCAAAAGGCACCGTGAGAACAGGCACCACAAAACACCGACGTCTTCTTCTCTGTGCTTCTTCCACACCTTGCTGTAGGAAGGGATTTTTCAGAGACGGAGAAGAGAAAGCACAGAAATGGTGGAGCTCAAGATCTTCAGGACAGCGAGGAAGGATCAGACGCCAAGCACGTGGCACTGTGAAAGAACCCCAGCGTGGCTCGGGTGGGAAGGGACCTGTCACCAGCGAAGATGTTCAACAGTGCTGATCCCATGGCTGACCCCTGAAGAACACAGGGGAGGACTGAGGCGAAGAAAGTCACTGAGTGCCTCAGCCTTCCCCACATCCTGGGTAACCGGGTCTCCCGTTTCCTTCCGGAGAGACCCCACACTTTTCCTGGTCTCCCTGTATCGCTACAGCAGCTTTCCCTGTTGCCCTTGGTGACTGGCCAGATTTAATTCTATCGGGCTTTAGCTTTCCTAACCTGATCTCTGGCTGCTCAGACCATTTCTGTGCGTTTCTACCTGTCCCCACTTCCACCCTGTGCAGGCTTCCATTTTGGGTTTGAGGTTGTCCAGGAGTTCCTTGTTCATCCATGTAGGCCTCCTGGTGTCTCTGCCTCACTTCCCCTTTGCTGGGAGGCATTGCTGATATTCCACCTCCAGATGTGAAGCCCAAGTTTCGTAACTCACGGAAAATTCCTAGAGTCCAAACAGAACCCCAGATATCTGAAGGCCCAGCCACAGGAAAACCACAACGTTAGGAAATTAACGGGAGGGAAGGGGCTAAGCTTTTAAACCACCAGCGCAACAAGGTAACAGATCTCTGGAATTTGTCCTTAGAAGCCGAGAATTCCGCAGATAGGAGGGAGTTTTAGGTAGAGCAGGGTTACACACGAAGCACCTGCAGCTCCCCAGTTACCTAATGAGACATCCCACTGCTCAGCAGTGCCTGTACCAACGTCGTTATGCAACAGAACAGCTCATTAGTGCTCTCCAAACACTCGTATTTCAAAACTTATTACGCTGCACTTATCAGTGGGTTTTCAGTATTAAAAATCCCAGCTCCCGATAAAACAAAACAAAACGCAACTGGTTCTAATTTCCTTCAAGGTCTTATGCTGAAGTGCCAGCACAGAGAGACAACAGGGAGTTCTTCTGCTTTCTGTACGTGCCGGTGCCCTTCAGACCTGCTCGCCAATGAAACCCGCAGTAGAAACTCACGTGACGAACAAATTTTTCTGTTGCGGTGCCCCAGCATTCAGTTCTGCCCACTCAGCCAAAAAAACCTCCATTTATTAAGAAGCAGAGGTGTTCCTATGCAAAGCAGGACTAAAGAGGTTATTAATGATTGAATGTGTATCGTATTTACTGCAAGCTACCCCAATGGAGGTGATGCATCCGCTCCCTGTGACCCAAAAATCAGAATTCCTTAAACTTGAGGCATTAGGACTGATGAAAATCACCTGATAAAACCAGATCAAAGGCAGTAAGAACCGTACTTCCCCACACACAATAGCTCTATCTAATCCCTCAGCACAGAGCTCTCCCTGCCTTTTCAGCAAAGATTAGCATTTTTAAAACTGCTAAACTCTGTATAATCTTCAATCATTGAGAAAAGTAATTCAATTAAGGAGAGTGCTGGTGAAGTTGCCTTCTTGCTAGCCAGCCAGTGCTGTATCCCTGTACAAGTTTAAAAAAATAGAGATGGGAAGAGAGGAGAAGATTCTTCTGGCTGGCCACGGATGATGTTGCAGGCTCGTGATGCACCCACAGCACACGCAGCAAGTCCCCAGGCCGGGCCTGGGAGGGGCGTGGGGGACACAAACCCCAGTGACAAGGAGATTTTGGGGACTGTGGAGCAGGGAAAATCAGCATCTTAGCAGGGGAAAGAGCACCTGCAGCTAGTGATGAACAGCACGAGGCAGAGCCACTGCAGTCCATGAGAACGCTGAGGGATACGGCACTGAACTCCCACAATATGGCTGAGGAGAGCGGAGAAAACCACACACTGCACCCACTGTGAGGCCCCACTTTCAAATGGAAATAAAACCCGCAGGGAGGCTTCCAGATCTCCCACGGAAGGGCTGCAAAGCCTGCCCAGTAAGGAACTGCAGTTTAGATGTCCTCAGCCACAAGACACACGTTTATAGGCGAGGCTGTGTACAGTCAGCACAGGTCAGCCATCAGCCAGCTCTGGATGCTGAGGCAGCTAATGGCCATCGCAGCCCTTCGTCATCCTGAAGTGCCTGGATGGAAACGAACCCAGAGCACTCAGCCTCCCCACCAGCAGCAAGAGGATATCTTTAATTATGGCCTCCCAACAGGGCAGAGAACCTTTCAGCTGAATAGGAAGCGAATGCAGCAATCCTGCGCAACAGTTGTACAAAGATCTCCCCGGTTATGAAAGCCGCTATCCTAAAAACTTTCATTTCTGCATCTCCCTTAACCCTCCAGACAAAGAACAACAAGGTGTGAGCAGAGCCCACTCCAGCTCCCTTTCTGCAACGCCAGATTCTTCCGCAGTTTTCTCCAAATGTTATGCGGGCGTTTATTCCTCCAGGAGCCACTGGGAACGAGAGCTCCGCATCCTTCGGGCAGTAAAAAAAAA